>JAXIUT010050254.1:0-11030 GCA_035586675.1 Eurytoma californica | reverse complement strand
TTTTGGTTGGTCGAGTCTGTCCCTGCGCTCCTAAGCAGTATAGTAATTTTTACTTGACCATTTTTCTCCGTGTAGAACGGAAACTGAAAATGAGTTGCAGACCTACTTTACTTGATAAAAACAAATCGTCCTAAATATTATTGGGATTACTGATGTTAAATATTCTATCAGAAATACGAAATTAATTAACTTAAATAACAACGAGAATATTTATTGAAATAAATATTCTCGTTAAATGCGATCTGTAAAAGATGTTCTCTAAATAGGTATACAAAACCTCATAATTAACCTCACTTGTATATTTCAACGTCGAAATATTTAGAACTATGAAAAATGAACCGTAATCAGCAGAAAATCTTACAATTCGTGAAGCCAATAAAAAGATTTCACGGCGAGGCACTTGTTTGCTTAACGGACCGATCGGATAATGGAGAGGCAGCGCGCGTCTCGAAGCGGCGTTGTAGGTTTTAGCTCGAGTGGTGTACGTTCACGGAAGCATAACCAAATTGAATTAACGATTATACATGCAGAACTCGTTCCTGGAAAGCCACGTACACGTTCCCCGCGCCCAAGCTGGAATATCGCATGGATAACTAATCAAGGAAATTATTCATGGACGCGGGGGCGGAGGTGTCATCCTCCATCTCTACTCCGACTGCGATGGTAAAACCAGTCATTTCGAAGGCTCACCGGCTAGACCGAATGATCAGCAAATGGTGACGACGATGGTCAACTTTAGAATTGGCACTTGCGTGCACAGCAAATTTCGGGTTTAGATTCGTGGTATTTCTTGACCACTAAGGACCAATTAGAGTGAAAAATTAAAATGATATTTTTAACGTATTTAAGAATCCTGAATATTGTTACTTCAAATTTTTGCGAATTCATACATTTTTAACGATTTCGAGAAATGAAACAGAATTTAATAGTTTGATCTTCTGCCAGACTTCTCATGGTCGAAAATGCAGAATTACATATTACCTAAAAAGCTTCAGAAGAGAAAAATACATTAAAAATTAATTATGAAAATAAGATTAAGTAAAAACGCAGCCTTGACGCTGTGCCAGACATTAAAGGTCAGACCTTAAAAACGCATCGAAATCTTGGAAACATTCCCCACTGTAAATCAAGACTTTAAAGAACAAGCTCCAATAAGCATTTGATTTTTTCATTGGAAATCTGTACACTCATTTGCGTCGATGATAATACTCAAGTCAAACAAAAAACCTTCTTATTGACCCTGTGCACCCCTATTAAGTCCAATTTTGCAAGAAGTCGTCGAATGCTATCTCGAATCCTTGGGGCAACATTAAGACCCACTTACACGTTTCAGATAAAAGTAAGACTCATCAAAGCCCGAAACAACGACGCAGACCCTGTGACGTGAAACTGGCGTCTCCGCGTCATAAAGCAGCGCCGAAAGTAAATTCATTGGTTACATCATGCCCATGAGCACTATAACAGTAAAACGCAGCTACGGTGCGATTTCCGCCTGTACACCTACGTAACTTCGGTCTCCGGGTGGAAGGGATGTAATGCCGCGTCGCCCCGGGAAAAGAGGAGGGCCAAGGGAATGGAGGCTAATGGCATTTACGGAGTTTTACGCTCGCATAAAGCGCACTTCGGCTAGATTTTCGCGCGCCGAGCAGCGGACCTATCGGTTTTCCCGTTGGCGTCGACCGAAACGCACCGACGTTACGAGGGCGAAACCGCCTCGTGATGCAAGATAAGGAGGATATAGTTCTGTAAGAACCGGACGATGACAAAGCTTCGGAACATGCTTTGACTTGATCCGATCAGTCATGTGGTTTATTCGTTATTGAAAAACGAATTTTCAGCTTGTAAGCCGAGAGAATTTTATAATTCAATTGAAAATTTTTAATGGAAAATATTATAGTGCAGATATTACTATTATTATTAATGGAAAATGTTTGAATATGCATAATACGATGACTGTATGAGATGAAATTTGTTCAAATATTTAGTTAATTAATAATATTAATCTTCGTTATAATTATATGAATTCTACACACGTTTATTATAACATCAGAGAATATAGTCCACGATTAAATTATTTAATGTACCTATGTGTTTATATTTCTACCTTGATAATAATTAAATGTCGATGTTAATTTATATGCATCAATATACGGCAATTATGCGGTTGCAAATTTACATCATCAATTAAATTGTACACTATTTGAAAAACAAAAAGTACGACTATCAATCCCCGATCAAAAAGTTCAGAGTCGGTCAATTAAATCGGTCCTTCCTTGTCTTACATTCGAAGCTTTATTAACTTTGGCAAAGGAGAAACTTTATCCGGCACATTGTAATAAAAGAATGCAGCGGGAACTTGCCTGAGTGCCATGGTGTTATTATTCTAACCTATATTGTTCGCCAAGTTCCATTTGCCTATGCGCAAGTAACTTTTTAATTAACCAACCAAGAGGGGCGAGCATTTCTCGTAAAATACTTTCGAAAACTTATTCGTCGAATTCCTTTCAGTTATGACCTTTACGAAAATTAACAGTGTTACCGAGCTAGTAACGTTTCTTTAAAAAGTTTAAACCAGCACTATAATAATAAGTTGATGGCTGAAATAATAAATGCGCATCTTGTGTGTTCAAGCATAGGGTTTTCGTATGAACTCATCGAAGTGTACAATTTGCTGTATGCATAAATTTGATGTTTCGAAGTGTGATCATTTGGGTTATGATAATTATTAGTCATTATGGGTTTAAATTGTTTCTTTTCATACTGCTTTTAGACTGTGCACACAAGCTTTCGGAAACATTTCGCAAGACTTTCTAGTAAACTACCAACATCTTTATCAAAACTTCGTAAAAATGTTTTACGTATAACACTTATAACTGCAATAAACTACCCGCAATGAGTACACTCTTTTTTAACATTATCATGAAAATAGATCTGAGCAAAGTTATTTCAGAAACTTTTGTTTTTATGGAAGCTTACAGTATAACTTCTCTAAAAAGCATATTTCCCGTAAGCATTTAAAGCAAGACGGCGAGTATTCTTTCAAAAAGTTCCGAAGAATCCTTTTCTAAAAAAATTCCACTCTGCGATAAAAAAAAAAGTCCCTACCCAAGAAAAGTGCGATTTGAACTTACAACAGGGGCTCGTCTCGGCCCGGCCGTACACTTATTGTCGGTCAAGCGACGTCCAGTCCCGTGAAATAATACCGGGCCGCCGGGCGTCTCGGCGAACTGTCGGCGACAAATTGCGGGCGGCGGACGAGCGATCGTCGAAGTTGGCGGAAGTCCGCGTCAAAATTCGCGATAGCGCCGCGCCGCTTTATCACAGAGCCCCGCCGAGGAAGCCGCCCGAGAGACAGATGGACTTTTGATGAATTTCACTCGATTTGATCCCGATTGATAACGAGCGGAGGATTCGCTTCCGCCTCCTCCGCGAGGCTCCGGGATCGGGAGATCTACACTGCTTTTGCGCTTCCCGCATGGCGCACCTTAGCCTGACTTTTGCTTGAAAAATAGTTTTTGTTTGGTGGCTGGGTTTGTAGATGATGATGATGCTACTTACTGTTTTATTTAAGGTCTAAAACTGTTTTCAGTAATATTCGTAGTAAATCATTTTTATTCACCAGGTTATATTACTTCAATAGTTTTATAACGTGAGCTTCTTGAATTACAATGATTTCAGATTATTCTAAAAGGTTGGCGCAAAGCTATAGCGTGTAATACCGCCTGTTAGTAGATTTAGCCACCTGGAGGACTCCGAGATATCTCTCTTAGTGACGTATTTGCTGTCTCAGTTTTATATATTGCAGCATTTAGGTTGCGGATAAGCGGCTGCATGCAAAAAATAATTTTGTAATTAAAATAAAAGAACGTATGATAACTTTAAACAAGTTAAAGTTAACTGAATTCTTGTAATCAAATGTCGTCAAAAAAATTGAGCTATAATACATAGAATTTGAAGTATGATTTCTGTATATAAAGTAAGTGATATCAATATTTTCCATTCTGTACCTAAATTTTTGTTACTTATCTTAAAACTGACATTTCGAAATTTAGAATTAAATATGTAATAAGGTGATAGAACAGAATAGTTAGCTTATGCCTTAGCAGATCTTAATTGACTTAGCAGATGTCAATGTAATTTTTTTAAATGCTTGAACTTTAAGCGATTGCTAAATAAAAAGCATTTTTAAAAAAGTTAAAATTCTTGAAAATCTAAACTAAACTATCTCCACAGAAATTATTATTATCATTTTGGAATGGAAGTTTTTAAGGACGAAGCTACAGTTCACGAAAAAATATTATATCCTGTAAAAAGATTACGCAACTGTTTACCGTTTTCATCACCATTTAAGATCTTTAATTACTGTAACTCGATTATTCAACGAAGATCATTAAGTTTACATTTTATTTTTCAGCCGTGAAAAGGTGAAAATAACATTTGAAAATCCTTAGATCTTAATGAACTCGCCGCTCGCAATCGAGCCCCCGGAAGAGACGCCCCGCCCCCGGGCGTTATTAACATTCGGCCAAATTAAATCGGCAGCGCGCGGTCGCGAGTTACGAGACGCTCGCCTGCGAAATTTCCTTGAAAAAATATTCCAGCGGGTGCGGCGACCTCTTGAAAAACTTCCGGCGGATTTTCCCCGGGAGCTTAATCCCCGCGAGGCGAAGAAAGTATGTGTGCGCGGGCGCGCGCCCAGACGCGAGCCCCGGCTCCTTAATTAATTAGCCTTAATTAACAAACGTGCTCGAGAGTAGACGTTTACAGCTGCGGTCTACGGGGCGAGAGTCGTAAAATTCGCCGAGGCGAGCCCCGGCCAAGGTACACACTCCCTCGTACACACACACACACAGAGAGAGAAAGAGACTTTTGTGCGCGGGTAGGGCGACGTCTACGCTGCCCGTGGCCAGGCGTAAATTGCGGTGGCTGCTTCGAAAACTCGAGTCGAGCGTGTAATGCACGAGACGAAAAATTAAACTTTCCTCGGGGTGAGGGCGCGTTCAATTTTTCAGGCCGCGTTACGGTTTTATGCGTAGTTCGGCAAATTTCTAGTGTCAGTTTTATGGTATCTAATTGATAGAATGTTGCGTAGATGTGTTTTTTCTATTGATTTTTATCTATTTATTTAAGAAAATAAAAGAGAATAAATATTATGTTAATTACAATGTTTAATAATTAACTTGAGTTAATCAATACAAGATACGGTAATAAGTTAAAGTACACATAAATGTGTAACATAGCTAACTAAATAATTTTATTCTTGTATAGTATTTTAAAAGTTCTTACTTGTAAAATTTAAAAAATTTTAAACTAGAATTTTAATCCATGAAATTTTAAAAAGGGCTGATTCTTTTTATTTTTATTTTGCATCTCTGAGCCGGTGAATATTTTAAAGAAACTGCATAGCTTTATATTTTAAGACACCGTTGTCAAAATTTCATTTGCTCCGCTGGGAAATCTAATGTGGCGGAACTAAGTGCAACATTTTTCAAAATTTCACGAATTTTTCTATAGTTATGTAATATTTACAAAATGCTTTCTCGGAAATAATAAAAGTACCCTTCGTGCTAGATTTTTTTTTCACTTCAGGCTATTTTATTTTCTTCTCCATCGAGGTTCTTTCAAATCCAACAAGGCAGACTAATATTGGAAAAAAATTCCTGCACAACAAACTTCATGAAAATTGTTTCGAACGTCACGTTGTACTAATAATTGTAAAATTAACGTAGAAGAAAGCTCGTGCCTCCATTTTATATATCAAGTCGACGTTTAATTAAAAAATAACTTGCTCACTTTTTCAAAAGGAAAAAGTTTATAGAGAAGACTACTTTAATTCTGCTCCATGCTTGTTAAGTCATAAACAGTTATATTATATAACATAGCTAAAAAAAACAGCAAAAGGAATTCTTCAAGAATTCTGTTATGTGAATTTTATCACAGATGTCACACGAAAGAGCTCTTCACGAACTCTTTTTGCTGTTAGGGATATAATATAACGTGGAAGTAGAAACAAACCGGGTAAAGAAAGACACTTATTTTAATAAACTTTTTCTTAAAATTTTTCTTTAGGTAAAAAGGTTAAATTATTTTTTAATTAACTTTTAAATACATTTAAGATACTTATTTTTTTAGACTTTTTCTTAAATTTTTCCTTCAAGTAAAAAAGTTGAACACTTCTTCAATGAAATATTTTTTTTCTCATCTCTCAAAAGGAATAATCTTTTACATGGCATTTTCTTAAAATTTCATTTGCGTAAAAAGTTAAATTCTTCGTTATTAAATAATGTAACAAGTTAAATTCTTCGTTAATTAAATAATGTTTTTTCATCTTTTACATTACATTTAAATGCTGAATTTAATACTGCCAAATGTCGTATTTCAAGTTATACACGGAAGTAGAAACAGACGGGTACCGAAAGACATTTGTTTTAATAGACTTTTTCTTAAAGTTTTTCTTCCAATACTTCTGTAATTAAATGTTTTTTCTGACTCTCAATAACAATAATATCTTACCTTCCCTTTAAATACTCAAGTTAATACTACCGAGAACTCGTACATAAATGCCCTTTGATATTACAAAGACAACTTAGTAATCGTCAATAAAGTCATTATCAACATGAGAAACAATTTTTTACCGCGGCAATCCAAGATAAACTCATAAAGCAAATACTTATTTATTAAGGTACAGATTAATTATGACTTTAATAATAAAATTTAAAAAAAAAGAAAAACGACCAGTTATATTTCCCGGTGTTCGTAAAAAATGTGTAAAAAAAAAATACGCTATCATTTCCTTTATCAAATCTGCATCTTGTAAAATTCCCTTTTGGGTGCTACAAAACGCGTGTGCGCGCGCTCGGTCTCATATTAAAATCAATACGAGCGCAGCACACGGTACATATAGCGGGCGGGCAGGCACCGCTGCCAATAACGTCGTTGCGCCGGCCATTTATAAGGCAGATAAAATCGTCGCATTACCGGAGAATTGTGTCGAGGAAAAGGCGAGGAGGGTGCAGACCTGCCGTCCCCTCCCGAGGGTTTAGGAGTGCAAGGAGGAGAGAAAATATGGAAATCGAGAAAAGTATGACGCTGTATATTTTTGGCGTTACGGCCAGCCACCCCTCTCCCCCCCCCCCCCCGCAGGACTCCGCGGGGCTCCTCTCGGTGACGGCGTTAATTCCTCGGGGTGAAGTTTCTCCTCGAGGGCGGTTTTTGTTTATTAACTTGTTTTATGCCGTGCTTTGTTACGGCCGCGCATTTTCGTGAATAATTGTTCTGTTTACTCATTTTAATTAAAGTTTCAACCTCGGCCGAGTTAAAGTTTCACTATTAGCAAGCTTTTGCCGTAACAAAAAATTTCTAAGTTACGCAAAGTTACTAGAGTTTTGTTTTCAAAAAGTAAAAATGCATAATTACAAGACAAATGAAACATAGTACTTTGTTATATTTAAATACGTAGGTATTTTATAATTACTCCCATCATACCATTCAAAGAAAATAAAGGACAGTAAATGTGAATAAGTGATGAGTTGTTTATTAATGTGAATAGACTTATTCGCATTAATAAATGACTCATCACTTATTCACATTTACTGTCCTTTATTTTATTTGAATGGTACGTTGATATTCTGTTATTAACAGGTAGAAACTAAAATATTATATAAAATTAATAATAAAAATAATAAAGGCAATAATAAACATTACTGAAATACATTTACACTAAGGTATCAGCGTCCTCTGCTTTTATCTGTTTTAATCGACCTTAGCACTTCCTCTTGTTGTAACTAACTCGATTCATGTTAGCAAATTTAAAAATGCATTCAGTTTAATATTTCGTTTATTTTTTTTAATTGCTTCTTCTTTTACTGAATTAAATAAGTAAACAAATCCGCAAACTCTACTACAAAGTATTTTCCCTTAGAAAAATGGTAACACCCACTTCAAGTAATTTATGGAGGGAAGTTTAAATTTGACAAGTGCGAAATCTACGGAATATTCTCTACGCAAGCAGCAGCGCGCCTTGTCCCCGGGTGGAACGTCCTAGGAACTTTCGTGAAATTTTTCACAGACGGGGGTGGGGGAAGGGGAGGGCGGAGGAAGAATACGCGTGCGCCGTCGGCGGGGGGCGCGGGGCGATAGACGCGTAGCGGGCGCAAAAAAGGCCATTATCGCGAAGGCACAATAATTCATGCGCGACGCCCGCGAGATACGCAAAGTGCTCGGCGCCGCCGTAAATAATACACGCCCGCGGAACTTTTCGGGGGGAGGGGGGGGGGGGGGCGTTCTTTCCGGCGGTCGCGTCGAGCTTTAATTAGCGCTTTAATAACTGAATGGGCGTCGCGACGATTCGCCGGCGCGTTTATTAAGTTCGATGTGTTTTTCGTACGGGGGGAGTTCATTGTGCGCCGTTGAATTGACCCCGGCGAACGAGAGGAAGTTTGTTAATTGATGACAAGAGTTTCGTGGCAAATGAAGAAAAAATATTTTTGCGGAAAAGATTTCTTGGGGGATTTTTATGTCGTGATCGCAAATGACAATATTTCTTGTTTGTGTGCTACGTGTTTTTTTTTTTCTATTAAAGATAGTGAGAAATATGTTGGAAATATATTTCACGAAGAGAAAGTTCTTATCTTGGAATAACCACGTGACTCTAATCTAGATCAAATAAAGTTTCTTTTTATGAAAGAAAATACCGCTTCTTTTGTACAGCTAATTTGATCATTTCGAAGTATTTCCAGTAAAAAAACAAAAATATGAACGTACAAATAGAAAATATTAGTTAAGTATTAGTTAAAATAACAAAGAAAACGGTTAGCGTTCGGTCTATTAAAATTATCTTCAAGAATAAGTTTTAATTGCAAAAAAGTATTTTGCTAACGCTTGTTCGATAAAAAAACAAAGAATAGTCGCTGCACAAAAGGCAAACAAAATAAAAATGCGCTTTTCAATTAGTTTATACGTTGCACTCACGCATATTCAATCAGCCTAAGCAGAGACAAGCACCTAAACCTTAATGAAATAAAAAAGATAAAATTGAAATTAACTACTCATCTCTTTCAAATCCCGCGAATAGCCGGTACACTTTACACTGCGATAAATTCCTCTGAGAGAAGCAGCGTGCCTTTCGATTTGCGCCCTCCGGCGACAAACGCACGGAAAAAAGGAAAGCTCACGCACGTCGCGGATCTCATTCGCCCCGTGTAAAACAATGAAGGGAAAAAAGTAGACGTGCAACTGTTGCCCGACGTCGCGAGACAGTTGGCCGGAAAGAAGCGACTCCGCGCGGGGTCTTGTAGGTTTTTGTTGCCGGCGCTCCGTTAATGGCGTATACGTGCGTTTTCCGCGGAAAAAAGCGCCGGCTTAGGCATTCGTCGAGAATGCTGAAAGAAAAGAGAAAGAGAGGGACTGTGCAAAAAAGTGAATTGCTCTCGACTGTATTAACCCTGCCGTCTCTCCTTACGCTAGTTTTCCGTCCACGTTTCGCTCGAAATTCTTCTCTGCGCGCACAGTTTACGGTTTTTTGTTTCATTTTTTTTTAAATACAAATCGCGTGCTTTGTACTGTGATGAAAAGGTGCGTTTCTCAAGTCGCTTTTGAGGAATCGCGAGTTTTTACAATTGTTATTACGGCGGAAGTTAAGGCGCGTCTTAATTATAGCGTTTAATTCCTTTAAGGGGCTACGCCCCCTACTTCAAATTAAGTACATCTTCTCGACTCTTTTTTTAGGATGTACGCTTATGAAATAATTATAATTGTTATTGGATGTATCTATTTACATTTTACTTTAAATTTCTGTGTTTCTGATTTGTTGAAAGCCAGTCGGAACAGAAGGAAATAGGAAGGGGATTCATAGGTGCAGCGATTTCGGCGCATGTTTGCTGTGGCTAGTTGTAAATCTGAGAGTACGGGTAAAATGCAATTTCAACTCGACGAAACTTGAAAATCTGCGGAGCCCGCTGTGCGTATTGTACCAGCGAACTTTCGATGCGCATACATATGCCAGCCGTTTAATTGTAGCGAACCCCGGGGCATCAGTGTCGACGTATAATCTTTTAATTCCGTAAAACGAAATTTTAATTCCGATGTAACGAAAAATTAAAATTTGCGAGACTAGTTCCTAAGAGAGTGTTTTAATTGAATGTTGAATTTGTTACATCAAATTATCCGCCCGAGCTAAAAGTTTCAATTAAAATTAAACTTTTATAAAATATTCCAAAGTGGAGGATATTGAAAGCATTAGCTTCAATACACCGACTAAAATCACGTTCTTTTTGAGCTGCTAAACTACGTTACATTTAATTGAGACTCCCGGATATTCGCGAAACTGAATAATTCAAAAAAAGGTTGGTTCTTTGAAAGCTTCTAATTAAATTATAAAAAGCAAGTACTTACATTAATTAATTTAATTAAAAAAAAATAATCTGATAATTTTTTTCTAATTCCAGCAACTGAATGCTGCATTTATGCGAATTGCCGCCAGGAGGTCGTTGCTTTTGAAGTTCGAGCGCGACGTCGCAGGCCAAGCGGTGAAACGCTGTTGCACCACGGCACATGACGCAGGTGCGCTTGACGAATGGACGAGTGCAAGCGACGCGAAGCATAACCGTGCTCTCGACAACCTAGTTGTCCCTAGTCCCGGACACGCGAGTGATCTTTCGCTTACTCGATTGGCCTTTTCAGTTTTGCCAATTTAAAAGATTGCACACTTTTCCTTTAAATTTTTTCACGAAAGGCTTAAAAAAAAGACAACTTTTTAATGAGCTCTTTGATGTAATATTTGCGACACGGTAGAGTACGTAAACCTCTCGAAGACGAAGTCTGGTTTTTTGATTATTTACAGAGGTAAATTTGTTAGAAAAACAAAAAAATAATATTATTATTCGAAAAAATTTAACTTTCTCTTATTTTATTATTTTAATCTTATATTAATAACAAATTTATACATACACTGAAAAAAATGAAAAACAAACTTTGCAAGAAATTATAGGAAAAATTACTAAATTTTTTTGTAACGGAGCGACCTACTCGAT
>JAXIUT010050233.1:0-11037 GCA_035586675.1 Eurytoma californica | reverse complement strand
AATTAGTGAAGTTCTACTAATTAATAGTGAATTTTACTAATTGATTAGTGGAAAATCGGTTCACTAAAAAAATTAGTAGAATTTTCACTAATTCAACTTTAGAGAGAATATTTTCATAAAAATTAGTCACTTTTTAGCAAGTACTCAATAATGTTGATAAATGTTGCTAAATTAAGTGAATAGATATTTATTTAAAGTAAAACCACTTTTTTAACTTGAAGATTTTTGTCTTAGAATAAGTGATTATTTTCTTAACTAAGTGAAATCACACTTATTCGACTTTAGAGGGTATTACGCGTAAGTATAAGTTACCATATAAACTTCGTTCAATATATGATCGAATCACAAATAATTCTGATTCGACAGATGCTGCAGATTATGATATTCGCATTATCATCATTACAGAATAACACTACACCCCCAAAACAAAATACAGTAATTGAATATCATGAAGACAGTAAGGAACCGAAGGAGGTGCCGGCTTTCCACCGAACACAATGTCAACTCGCAAGGGACAAGTAATTACATAAAATCCAGCTGCTCGTCGGTGTAACCCCAAGTAACCGGATCAAGCCACGCGCACATGTCCTTCGCCACCGAGGAGCAATAAGTTTTTCCATGAATAAATAAGTCCGCTCGCGCGGATCGGCGACTTCCGCGTAATCGAGTGAAATCCCCGGGCCATGTGCACGCGCAGCCAACAAACCTGAAAAATGCAAATGCCGCGCGGCCCTCGTCGGAGGGGGGTCCTCGTTAAAGGAGAAAGAGAAAAAAAAAGCCGTCTACATCTGCGCGCGCGTCACGCTTCACCTTAACCATACGACTACTGCTTGCCAATCAAACTTGCATTACGCCGCGCGCGGCGTGTACTTATGTGCGTATACGCGCGTCCCCCCCTGGCTCCGCTGGAATGGAAATCACGCCCGGGCTCTCGGCCGTATGGCCCCGAAAAAACGCGCCGAAGGGTTCGACGGCCCCGCAAGCGTGAAACGCGCCGCGGGGATGGAAATTGAGGTGCCCCGGCATGTGCCACCACTTGCCGGGCCTATCTGTCCTTCCTTGATTTTTCTTCCTGATATCGATCTCCTTGTTTTTTTTTTTTTTTATCGACGCTTTTTATGCTCGCACACGAATGGATTTTTTTATAGTCGCCTTTTCGTAATTTTTATATATAAATAAATAAATAAATAAATAAATGCTTTTGACAACATAATTATATCTATGGAAAGAAGGTACATGTCGTCGTTCTTAACGAAGAAGAGCACATTTCAAAAAAGGCGTATTTTAAATTTCCTTTCTTTAAACACTAGAGTAAAGTAAACTCTTCTAAAATCTGATAAACTTAGGGTATCATACGAATGGTACCTCAAATTTACCAGGTTCCGGAAGAGTTTACTTTTCTCTAGTGCTTTGAAAGTGACATATTAAGATTGGACTTTTTTGAAATGAGCTTCTTTTCGTTAGGAACGACAAGGTAGTGTTCAAATTTTAAAATGCATTATAAATTAAATAAATGTGTGTCAGATATCGGGGACCAGCGGCAATGCTATATGTTAAGGTAAATGTGATTAACTTATAGCAGATTAATGTATTTTCGAAAAAACCATGTGATTAAAAAATAACTAATTTTAAATAAGTAAAAGAAAAGCTTATTAAAATAGGTAAAAATATTGTTCTTTTACACAAAAAGTCAATACCGTAAATATTTGAATAATTAAATTTTTAGTACCTGAAATTTGAATTTCTTTCAATTAAGATTGTAGTAATTATATTTTCTTGAACATTTCATATATTTTTCCTATGTTTACTTTCTATTATTTTATCTATTCTACTAAATTATTATTAATGTTAATATTTTTATGAAACAATATTTTTTCACCAAATAAATTTGTTCTTCCTCACATCCTATTGTGTTTGTGTCCTGTAGTAGTATAAGTATTTATTGCAATATATAATATTCTAGATTTGTTTATTTTTTATTCAGTGGACTTATTATTCTTTATATGAAATATGTTATAAAAAATCAAAGTTTGTAAAATAATTAAGAATATGAATAGTTTTTTACACGTCAACCTTAATTTGGAATACCCTCCAGAGATATAAACACTATTAGCGACATCAAGCGTCAATTAAATTTACAAGCTTTTTCTTGAATTTTTGTTAATTATTTTTTATTATTATTTAAGTTTGTACACAGAAAGAAATTTGGAAATTAGAGGTTCACGTATTTTGCGCATCGCAAGATTCAAATACAAATGAAATAACTAACTCAAACTTTGGAAATCTGGGACATCCAACATTGACAAACAGCTATCGGGCAGACGTCAACGTTAGTTATTTGTCATATTTAAATAAATAACGTGAACCTCTAATTTCAAAATTTCTTTACGTATAACTTTATTATTACATCTAATGTAAATGCATTTCCAATTGAATATTAAATACATAAACAAACATGTATGCAATGGATGTAAAACCAATAGCTAGCATCTTTTACAAAAATTTTCGTAAAATTATTGTACAATAAAAAAATCTCCGAATACCATTATCATCGTCGCGCAATGTTACAATCGCTGCATAACAAAAGAGAAAAAAAAAATAAATCCGTCCACGGCAAAAGAGCGAGGTAGAAGAAAAAAAAATAATTCCATCCACCGGCGAACAATCAAGTGAAAGCAACCCTTACATAATAAGAGCGAGCGCCCGTAGAACTGGTATAGGACAGGCTATATACCACGAGCGAGTCAGAATGCGAAGTCGCGCGCAGAATCGCCCGATACAACAAAAGGCCGCCGCCGTGGACGACGAGATTTTTAGCGCAAGGCTCATGCCCCCCCGCGCTCGTCCGACCCGGCGCACATGTCGAGGGTGCCCCCCCCCCCCTCCTAATCGCTTCTTTGCGACTGGCATTGTCGGCGCGCAGCTGCCGAAGCAGTCGACCCCCATGGCATGTACGCCGATGCACCGCGCGTTGCGTGTATATACACATATGTATGCGTGTATATATATATATATAGGTATATTTAGGTGCATATATATATGAAGGAGGCGAAGGGTAGCCACGTCACGTGCCACCTGGCCTCGTAAGGGCGCGTGTACCGTGTATAATATAAGCGGCGCACCTACGTGATGCGACGCGCCCGGCCCTCCCCGCTTCTTCTCTTCGCCCCCGGCTTACACAGTGCGCGCAGGATAGGCCCGGAGCGTCTTTGCGACCCCCCGTTATATACCTGTCCGGGGTGGAATATTTTTTTTTTTTTTTCGCTCGCCGATAGGGCGGAGGGCGATGTGGCTTTGCGCTTTCAGATTTCATCGGATTTGATTGATTTTTTTTTCTCGTTTGCTTTATTGCGACGGAGCGAGCTGAAGGAAAATAGAGAATAAGTTTTTTTTACAAGGGTTCGATTAAGTAAGGATATTGATTGTTGTCTATTTTAGAAAGACGATTTGTAGATTACAGATCGAGAGTGTAAAGAAAAATTGTTGCTGACTATTTCTTCCTGCATTGTCGATTTGATCGGCGACTATTTAGATATTTCCTGGTTCAGTGCAAAGTGGAATCGTGTACATATAGTATGATGGAAAATGAGAAGCGTTGATATAAGAAACATATTTGTAGCAAACTGTGCGCGAAATACCGCTTTACCCGCGGTTTGATAAAAAGTACCTGCTTGATATACGCGCGAGAAATGAATTTCGATACGTGCGATTTTTTAAGCTCGTTTAGTTTGACCGCCAAACTCAACTCGTCCGAGAATCATTTTCAAGATGTTTAAATTACAAGAAATTCAAGTAAATTTATTGTAATTTTAATAACAATTGATTAAAATTTACTACAATGTAATCGATTTTTGTAAGGAATACATGATTTTTTTTGCAATCAGTTACAACCATGTAAGTGGTGGAGCTTTTTTTCAACGTCTAACTATTCCGATATAAAGGTGACATATAAAACTATAGAGCAGCAGATCCTTTAGGAGAAAAACGAGAAAAATGTCAGTGCGCCTGGCGGTAAATGTACTAACTAAGAGATGACCTGAGTTTTGGGTCAAGGATTCCTATGTAATAGAGTCTGATATTCAACATTTTCAAAACTTCAAGTCTCCAAAGATTTGTTTGGATTATATAAACAAAAATTTTGTATTTTCTTCTTTTGACAATAAATTATTTTTTTTTTTAAGGCATACAAATTCTAAGAACAAAGAAAAGAAAATTAGCGAAAGTGAAAGAAAAAGTGTCTTAATGGAATGTGATCCAATATGCTGCTTGATGTGGCCGACTTGCTTTATTCGTAGCCTACATACTCATGACAGGGTGCAAGTACATTTTTACTGAAATTATTTTTTTAATTTTTACAAATTATACTAGTTTAAAATATGTACTTCAAGTTTTCCATTTCAATGAGAAAATCTTTCAATAATAATTGAAGAAGAAATGAAGATTAAAAAAATCGCTTTTTTAACAGGCTTAAATTTTTTAGGAGCACTTTTTGTAAATCATCGTTTCCTAAGAAGACTAACAGTTTTCATTTCGCCCCGAAAACTAGCAGATCTCGCATATTTGCCGAGAAGACTAACACACCAGGAAATCCATAAGTATTAGTTTTCGAGGCAAAATTAGTCATCGTCAAAAATTTTAAGTTTGCTAAAGCCAACACGAAAAATTCAAAACTACTACTTTTTATAGGATAGCAGTAAAAATTGTTTAAAATTGTCGAAGTAAATCAGTGCATCAAAATTAAATTATCATCAGGCTAAATTATAACGTATTAAACTGGTAAAAACTAAATACGGAGAATCAATTGATATTACGAATATAATCACAAATTTTTCTGTAAAACATACTTAAAAAGAAGGTTAAAAACGCTGCTTTGGTACAATGCTTTCTCATAGAGTACATTTAAATAATTCAAAAATTTAATAAACGAATTTCTTACATAAGAACTTACGTAAAAACTAATGCTACCCAGAAAAATTAAAAATACACAGTTTTATTATTTTCAAAGCCGAACTAGAAAATTAAAAAATTTTGACATAAAAAATTACTTAAATAGATATAAAATTGAAACTAATCCATAAAAACCCTTGAAATTTTTATAATGAATCGTAATATATGTTTACCACAAACGTTTTCTCAAGAGATAAAGATTTAATTCAAGTGTTTTCATCAATTAAATAAGTACGTTATTAATGTACACATTTTCACTAAATAGCTACGGATGTCTTTAAAACATGTTTTTTATTAAAAATAATATCGAATACGATTAAGAAAATAAAAATACAACAAAAAGATATTCATATTTTAATATTTTAAAGCAAAAGTAGAAAAAATTAAAAATTTCAAAATTTTCAAAATACTAAAATAGCTCTAAAATGGAAACTAATCGATAATAATACTTGAAATTTTCAAGCGGGCTTAGAACAATCGTAAGAAACTATGAAAAATTTGGATTTAATCCACCGCGTCGTTTAGACGTAGTTACGAGGGAAAAAACATATTTAAATACGTACAAACGTACATATACATACAGACATTTTTTAAAAAGTACTTGTTTTGACTCTCCGAATTTAAGTATAGACTTCTACGTCAAAAATTGAAATATAATTTTTCATATCTTTAAAATTAAACTTAATAATATCAAGAAATAGTACATTTCGATACAAATGAAAGAAAGTGATTTTTAGCATTAAATGGTATAAAAGCAATATCAATAGAGAAATTTAAAATTGTAAATGGAAATTGCTTTCAAAATAATTATAAGATTAATAAAAATTAATTTAATTTTAAATTTATAATACAAAGGAGCATAAAATAAAGTTTCGGGAAGCTACGTGCCAATGAATTGGCAGCGGTTTTTTTTGGCGAAACAAGAAAAGAAACAAAAGAAGCGATTACAATTTTTTTCATAATTCCTTTTATTTATTTCATTCGCTTTTCCCATTCCACGCGCTGTAGTAACTGTTACGGTCCATTCATCCTGCACATTTGCCAAACAATCGCATCTGAGGAAAAAATAAGTATAAAAATAAAAGCAGCAATAAAAATGAAAAGCACAAACCTCGTCGGCGCGAGCGAGCAGGAAGCGCGCACCGCAATCGCGTGCACAATCGCTACAGCGAGAGTGGCCTGCAGCGCCGACGGGGGGGTCGCGCGTGCCGCGTTCGATCGATTATTCATCGTCGCATCGCCGACTCGGCGAAAGAAAGGAGTCCGATGCAGGCGCACTCGCTTCTCTCGTCGCGAGGGGAGGGACACACCCCGAGTGCATTGGATCCAGCCCGTCGGAATCCCGCGCAGTGTCGCCGCGCGCGTGCCGTAGCTCCGGATTCCGCATATGGACCGAGGGGTGGCGACGACGATTGTTGCCGCGCGCGTGCCGGCCTCGCGTCCCCCCCTCATGTAAATTGCCCGGCGATTGTGCGGGTTGCAGGAGAGAAACGGGTCCAGCCTCGGAGAATTAAGGTGATTTATTGCCGGGCTCGATGCGGCGCTGCGGATTTGGAGAGCGTCGCACCTCTGGGACGTAAGGCTCTGCGTAACTTTGGTGTGTTTTTTTTGTGTACCTGTAAGAGGGGAGGCCGATACAATTAGTTTCACCCCGTAGGTCTTGTTGTATCCGGGAGTTTTTTATTATTACAAGCGTCTATTTTATCATATCCGAAATAACAAAAAAGTAATTGCAGTTGCAACAAATCAATCTTCGTTTGATATAAAAATTAAATTAAAAGGCGGTCGGTGGTCTAGTGACCTAAGCGCTTAGGTCACGAGAGCATCGCGGCCCAAGTGGGTTCAGATTCTAATGCGCCTAATTTCCCGAATTGATTAATGTTTATCATTTAATTATTCGAGGGCCGAGTAAAGAAGCAAGTCCTATATAGGAAAAAAAAAATTAATAAAAATGACAGTGTTAATAAATGTCGGTAAAAACCGTGCTAGCGACGAAACAATAAGCGAGCAATAGTTTAATCAACCGTGTAAAAGCGACAAATAAAAATTGTAATATATCTGTATAGAAAGCGATAAATAACGTCTTAAAAAAAATGAATAAATGTTAAGCGTTTAAGATAAAAATTGTATATGTGGCTGTATAACGTAAGTTGAGCCAATAAAAATCCAATATTTTTTTTTTTAAATTAAATTAATAATAAAATGAAAATGTTATTTTATAAGCGAATGAGAAGAATGATATTGTTTCTTTGTGATTTTTGTTCTACGGTATGAAATCGTTTCGACTAATTTCATGAAGCGATATAGGATCACCAATTCGTAAATTTGAGTGTTAATAACTATTGATATCCGCTGAAAAATGTGTAATAATTTTATTGAGATTACAAATACTGTTTATAGTGTGTGTGATTAGAAAGAATGTTAAAATCATTGGGATTAATACACTTACGCATTTTTCAGTTAAGTGATGTTATTTTCGATGAAACGATAAAATAAAAATGTATATATAAGTATCGAGTTAAAAAAATGACTACAAGATCCTATGTATACTAAACGTACCGGACTTCAGTTTTAGATACAAAAACCACTCGAAACTTTGTTGCTATTATTGCAAAGCTTATTATAAAAGGAAGGAAATAAAAATGTTTAGAAAAAGTAAAGGAAAGATACAACATCTCTTCTTGTGTACTAGTCCTCTGATCTCGTGCTTAAAAAGTTACTATTAACCACATAAGGGGTACGAACGAAGCAAATCCTTCACATCAAACAGAATATTGAAACGCATTACATTTAGGTACCTATGAGCAAAAGCAAATAAAAGTCAATATTGGAAAAATGCTAGCTTTTGCAAGTTCAGGAAATACACTGTATTCTCATGTGCTTCAATATTTTTCAACAAACTACACTATTAAACTTTTGAAAAATTTGTTTCCTTAATTTTTTATTTGTTATTCAATTAGGTGCAATTTAAAAGTTCCAAAAAGGATACAAATTATTTAAAATTTATTCTGAAGCTATTTGTACATTTATTTAGCATCTATTACCTAACACAACATAAAACAGCAATAACTTAATGTGTTATTTAAAATGGTTCCTATCGTGTGCTCTCTATAGTATAAGTAGTTATAAAAGTAAGGGTACGAACCATTAATTGTAGTCAAAAATTCATTAATAGAGTGATACAAAAGGATTATTTATTCCACATAAAAGCTGATTATGAATGAATTTTTAATTAAGTGATATTAGTTGCAATTAGTAATTGCAACTAATATAATTAGTTAAAATATCTTTATTGGCTCAGAAACGATATAAAACTGAAAAAATCAAAGAAATTTTATAATGAACTTTTAATTGAACATCGTTTTTGAGTTAATAAAGATATTTTAATCTAATAAGTCTTAAATTATAGGATTTGTGACAAGCTTTATTTTTATTTTTTACGCGTGCTTGTATGACCTTTAGTTCCAGAGAAATCAACATTTTAGCAAGCACATATTTCTCGTAGGTTTTTTTAAATGTCTCCTATTTTCGTTACTAGGCTCCATTCAAAAAAATCAAGTCAAAGTTTGAACGAAATCCAAGATCGCAGCCCTGGTCATCTCCTTGTTAGTACATTTACCGCCAGGCGGACTCTGAGTCCCGCTATAATGGATTTGCTGCCTCGGCCTTTTATATAAGCCACCTTTAGACCGAAGTGGCTAAATGCTAAAGAAAACAATTAATGTTGCATCAACTAAACGATTATAATTGGTTATAATAAAACATATAGTCGTTGAAAAAATCTATTTAAACCTTGTAAACTTTATAGTCAAATGTCATTAAAATCACTATGAAACCTTTTTAAACTATCGGAGAAAATTTTTATTTATTTTCTTCATGACGGGTTCTCTTCTACTCTTTGTTTGTTTATTGTGTTAGATTTGCCAATATTTAATGTTCTGCAATAACCTTTCGTTTTTTCATCGTTTCAAACATCGTTTGGTTGATATTTCTACTATACGTGCATCGCTTGACATCATTTTGCATTGGTATGCTCAATGGGGATTTAAATATACATCCATTCTATAGGATACTTCGAAGAGATTTAAGTTTTATTCTTAGCATTTTATTGGGAAGAGTTGCAGTTTTGCTTTCCTCGATTCAAGTCTTGATGAAGCGTTATTATTTTTGATTGATGCATATGCAATGACGTTCTTAGTAATAAAAGGTGGTAGGAGATTCGAGTTTGCGCAAATTGCATCAGTTTCCGCGGAAAAAATGTTCTGCGGTTTACATGGACGGGTGCAATCTTGCAAACTTTTCAACTACCGGTAATGACTTAGGTAAATCGCTGCATCATTATTGCTTCTTCAATTTTTTTCTATTGTACCAACACACATATCAGAAGACTAACCATCTAGAATCGTAATTTTTACGCTTTGTTGTTATTTCTTTGATACGTTTTACTATTTTATTCAGTTTAATTTTAAAATTTAAACATTGCTTTAGCAATGTTTTAATTTGAATAATGAATTTTTAATTTCGTCTGTCTAATTAATTTAATATCTTTGTATACCCAACTTATGTATACAAAAATATCGTTAATAACGTTATCAATGTAATGGAAACAGTAACAGTTTTTTAAGTATTAAAAATAGAAAAATAACAGAATTGACGTGCGTAATAAAATGGTAACAATAATGCACAAACATGATTTCTGTAGCTTCTAGGCAAAAAGGGTATATAATTTCAGTTTTTAATCATCCATTTTTTGACGAAAATTGTATAACGTTATATATTACCCCTTTTAAAGCTACCCCTTTTAATAATAATTAATTAGTAATTCTTTAAATACAGACCTTTCTCATTTTTAAGTGTACCTTTAGGTGTTACCATCCTGATGATGCATCGGAAAACACATGCTACAAGATGATTTATAGCCATTTTAGCATTTTGAAACTTTTTAAAAAATTCCAAAAAGCACTTTTCTTCGTGGCAGACTTTAATTCTGCTTTTCTTCGTTGGAAAAAAGTGAAATGTGCTTTTTCTCGTTAGGAGCGGCGAAAAGATGCAAAAAGGGGCCCAACAGCGTCGGACCCAAATAAAAAGAATTACGCGCGCTGCCGGGGTGTCCCGTCACTTCCCCGATTGAAAATCAATCGGGCGTTCGCGCCGACAGCTGCCGCTGGGGGCCGAGGCTCGTGTCCCTCGCGCGCGCGCGATATACCTGCTCCGCTCGGTGCACCCTCCAATTACTATCTATCGGCGGCCGGCGCGTAATCGCCGTGCGAGGCACGTGCGCGCCTGCACTCGCGATCTTATCTATGGAAATGCGCGCGGCCGGGCGCGTCGCGATGTCTCGACTTCGCCGCAATTTGCACGTATTACGCACATGCGTGAGCCGCTGCTCGCTCGTGTGCACGCGCACTTACTACCCCCGGCGTTGGGGCTGAATCACTGCCGGCGCGCACGTGCGACCACCTATCGATCTTTGGCCCCGGCGTGATTCTCCTTCTGCTCACCTGGCTTCGGGCTTTTTACTCCTTTTATCCTTTTTTTATACGACGTATTTTGCGGAATAATTAATTTTGCGCGATGATACTGCGAGATTGAGTTAAGGGAGTGCGAATATGCACGAGAGTGGTCGCGACATCGAGTTTTTAGTACGTTGTGTATACAATGGAGATTAGCAAGTTTTATGATTGCGGATTTTTCTTTTGAATTAATTCTCACCATATAGACGTTTTATATATTTAATTTGCAAGGTAACAAAATTAACCAAAGTGAATATGTGTGCATTTTATATTGAATCAAAAGTTATTTAATTTTTAATTGAAGATATTATTAAATGTCCTTGATTGTCGGTCTCTTGCTGATCACCTGACTGTCGCCTAATCGATTGGATACTAATTGGACCAAATATGACCATCTGATCGGTTGATTACTTAATCATAAAGCGCTTTAATTATTCAATATTTCAACCTTTTTTTATGGTAATCAAACTTAACGAGACGTACCTATAGTAAAAATTACAATTAGGGGAGAGCGGGGCATAGCGGGCCGTGGGGCAATGTGAACCTTCGGGGCATAGTGGGCCACCCCATTAAATAT
>JAXIUT010050222.1:0-11044 GCA_035586675.1 Eurytoma californica | reverse complement strand
GTTAGTCTCGGGAGTTCCAAAACGCATCCGAAAATGGTAAATATGTCCCACGGAATATGCCCCGGCCCAGCACTGCTGCACGGAAATAAGTTTTCTCTTAAAAACAAGGGTGCGCCTTGTCGTTTTGATCGTGCTATCACTTTGTTTTATAGTGACGTCTAGCTGAATAGTCGAAACGGAGAACGTGCGCATGCGCAAATGTGTGCACAACGCGCATGCGCGTGCACCTAGCAGTCTAGCGAATTCAGTGAGACGTCACTGAAAAACAAGTTGACAGTAAATCAGTGTTAAGAAGGATCTTCATTTTTAGATTACACGTGTAAGGTAGCGTGGTCTGAAACCGACCGGTAGTCCTATACCGATCTCCCAATGTTTGTTTGTCAGGTTTGTTCAAAAGGAAAAGGATAGGGATACAAATTCGGAACGCCGCGTTCAAAATTTCATATTCTGCTATGTCGGACTGAAGTGGCATTCATTGTTGCCAACCTAATTTTGTTTCACTGTCAATCTGATTCACGATTCACCCGTGATGGGTCACTTGTGCTGATATCGAAACTGCCGATGGTGGCGTTTGAATAAAACAAATAAATTAATTTTATTTTCTTTTTAAAGAATTAAAATTTGGTTTGAACAAAAAAATTAATTTGAGGCACTTTTATTACCTTTGCTGATTAAGCGGTTGGTTTCGTCCACCCAACTCTTAATATTAAGGAGGCGCCGTATTTATACGAAACCACCGGCAACGTTAACTTCCGAATAAAATACGAGGAGCAATCGCGTTTTTTAATTAATAATTTATTTTTGCCTTTAATAATTGAAATAGGAGGCAATCAAGACGTGTCGCGTTATTAAATAAAATGGTGCCGGTCAGAAGAGATTAAAGTTTTTGTTAATGGTAATTTTCCTAGTTTAAAAAATCTCTGGCAAGATTTCAGGTGAATTCTCAGATGAAACATCACCTGAAATGTCACGTCAAAATCTCAAGTGATTTTAAATTAAAAGCTTCGTTATAACTGTAGTTTCTTTAATAGTAGATCTTTCTCATTTTTAAACGTGCCATAAGAGAGCATCGGAAAACACACGTTATAAAACCTTTTATATCTATTTTAGTATTATTTAACTTTGGAAAAAATCTCAGATAAGATTTCACCTAAAATTTCAAATGATTTCTCAGGTGACATATCACCTGAGATTTTTTCAAGTTAAATAATGCTAAAACAGATATAAAAGGTTTTGTAACGTGTGTTTTCCGATGTACCATCAAGATGGTAACACCTGATTGTACGTTTAAAAATGAGAATGATCTACTATTAACAAACTACAGTTATAACGAAGCTTTTAAAATCACCTGAGATTTTGGTGTGACATTTCAGGTGAGGTTTTATCTGAGAATTCACCTGAAATCTCACCTGAGATTTTTTAGTAATATGCCCCATTTGGATCCCCCCCATTGGATCAATCCCGAAACACGTATTCATTATGTTTACTAAGTTAGTTCTCCAAAATTTGGGCGAAGCTCATGACCCAGAGACTGTGGTATCCTACGAGTTCTTGTTTTATTACATTGTATAATTTTAAAGTACTACAATTTTTTAGTAATAAACGATATTGCTTCTAAATGACTTGTGTTTAGTAGTGAACATATTCAAATTTTCCGCCATGAGTTGACTTCTTACCCTCGCGAAGTGTCATTTCCTCCTTTCTTCCATTCGTGCCGAGTGCCACTTACGTTGCAGCTCGCGCGATCGCCACTCTTGTTGGGGCGTCTGCCTAGGAATAGGGTTGCGGAGCGATTGTGCATAAATGTCCTAAAACAGCAAAGTTCAGATTGCACTGAAAATCATTCGATCTCATGCGACTAATTTCAGAGTTAATTATTTCAGAGTAACCGTGGCGATTATGATACCACGTCTGGTCAAGAACCAAGTCAAATCCTCATCATTAGAGTCTCTAAATTCTTATATATGAATGAAACAGTTTCACTTAAACTCGGCAGTTACATTCTTGGATACAGAGTGAATCGACTCGATGGACAACCTCCGTTGACAATAGAATCTCGAAGATACAATCGGAAGTCCCAGATGTCACTTGGTTACCCATAGTCGGCGTACTCGTCCCAGCAAGCAGATCATGCCTCATGAGGATGAAAGATTTTTAACTGCAGATTACTGGCTCTCCTGACAAATGTTCTTAAGGATTCCGATAAGGTTAGACATCAGACTCGACATTACCTTCACCGCAAACATGTCCAGAAGAAAGAAAAGAGTGTTGTTGAATGGGTCTTATTCAGTAAGTTTTTATAACTGAATAAGTTATTAAAAGTTACGGCTTGCTGTTTGCAATTTATTCGAGCTATATATTCAAAGTCTTATGGAAAAGCAAAGAAAACATTGACAAAAACTATCGATTATTTAAGTATTCTAGAGTTGACCCTACTTAAAATACAATGTATTAGAATGTTTTGGTTGAAGCACGTACAGAAAGTACACTTTATAAAGGAGGCTTGTGCATTCGCCCAAGGTCATACAGCCTTAAACCCTGATGAAATAAACATCGTTCTCGTACCCAAGGATTCCACAGTCTCACGCTTTCTCATCTTCGATGCACATATCGTGACATTACATGGAGGTATCTAACTAATTTCGAATACGTTAAAGCATCGGTATTAAGTTCAGAACGGTTGAATAATTATAAAAGATGTAATATCGAAATATATGATCAGTTGGAAACAGAACTCAATTTCCTCCATTACTCAGTCAAGCAGTCTGAATTATTGCTGTAGGCAGACGATGTCAACTTATTCCATACAATTACATTATCAGAGAGCTTTGGATAGAATTTTGCACTGGTCAACTGAAGATGGCCTGCGGTTGAATTCCGACAAGTACAGAGTCCTCAGTTACTATTGGGAACCATGATAAAATATGTCATTTGACGTACTATTACTATACATATAATTAGTCGATAACATGGCAGTGACTAAGAAGAACATTAACACAGAGCTAATAGGAAGTTTTATTAAAAATCGAAAAAAAATGTCAGTTGAGACACATTTTGCACACAACTTGTCAAGTAAGGTATGTCCAATTATACTAGTAGGGCCTTGAAAAATCCAGACGTAGGTTTCTATAAATTACTAAAAGCAAAGAGTGTGTTGTTTATGGTTGAGAATATGTTTGGAATTTTGGAGCAAGTTACCCTCACTTCACCATTAGTGAGTTCTTTTTTTGCGCAAGAATGAGTGTGACCTGTTTTGATGATTCGATAACCTTTAAAATACCTTTAATTTGAATTAGTATTGGCTCAACGGGTGTTATATTCTATTCCATTGCTCTATTTCGGATTTCCACATCTGTAATTTGGTCTCCCGACTATCAGTGCCACCTTCAACAACTTACGAGTGTAATTCATAGACTTTCAATTTCAATACAGCCTGCTTTCAATCCATTCCATTCATAAATATTATGACCTTCTGTTAGCCTTTAAGGAGGTTTAAGATGCCGTGCCAAACGGGCAGCGTTATGTAGTTACTATTTATTGAACACAATTTCTCATTGTTAAAATGAATAATTAATAAAAAAAAATAAAATAAAGAAATTATTTTTTCTCAATGTCGAAAATTTATTGACAAATTAATCTCAGCTTACATTTTTCAAACGATTTCGATATTTTTTTAAATTAAAACTTTTCTAAATTCAAATTCAAATCAGATTCTAAATTCAAATAGATTCCTCTAAACCAAATTTTAAATTTCTTTAAACATATTCAGCCATTAATACATTTATTATTGCGAGGAATATATTGTAGAGTAAAAATTAATTAGTTGCAAGTATATTTTTGTAAAATTCATTTTGTATTTGTTTTGAATTGAATTGTAAATCACATGGGTGAAAATCATCTAATGCGCATACTTGAGACTGATGCGCGTCAATACCACCTAAAATTCTTTCAATGTCGCTCTCTCTCTGGTTATCCTGGTCTGATATTCGATGGTGCCAGTTATTCGGATATTGGTATCTCTTCTTTTCCACATGATTCAATGTATCACAAAGATACCTCTGGTGCCAAATTCTAGTCGATTTTCAAACCAGATAGACTGTTCCTTCCGGAGGTCCGTATACAAGGCAAACAAGATACGGTACTTGAGGTTATAGGTACTTTACGAGGGCATTGTTCGTTAAATAATGCTGAATATCTTCTTAACTCTTGGAATTGTTCACCTCTGATACGATTCTGACCTATACCGGAATCGGTAATAAAGAATCTCTGTATAGCAAAACGGTTTGAATTTAAACGTAGAATGGCTTTTTTAATCAGGTGCGAAGGTACCGAGAGGCACTTGACAAAGAGATTTTAAATAAATAAAATTCGATTTTATTAAATAGCTAATTGCTGATTTATTAGTTCAGAGAATCAAAGATTTTGACTATTTCTGATTAGAGCTGAAATTAGCAAAACTTTTTGTAAAACTCATCCTATTAATATAGTTAAACGAAATCAAATTTATGTCATTGTAACAACAATTTAGTATAACCTGTAAAAAGCTTTTTATTATCTATTAAATATGCTTCTCATTTTTCAGGAATTTAGTAAGTCTTGGAGCGCTGCCTTGTAAAATGCGAATACATGCAAACGATGACGTTTATGAAACTACTAGACATCGCATGCATGTTGCTGAGGAAAATAATAAAAATAAATGGTAAGATATACGTAAAGTAGATAACATTAAATTTATTCAAAAAAGGTTCATTGATTGTAGGCTTAATTATATTTAATTAGTTTGTTTATTTCCTAATTTGTTTTTAATTTAGGGTAGTGTGACAAAATTGCTTTAAGTTGAAGAGTTTATATAGAAGAGTTAATTATTCAGATGTAGAATTCGATTATTTTAAAATAAGATATTCTAGGGCAAAGGGCGAAAAAATGTAACGTGGTGCTCTCGGTAATGACATAACAATGATCTGGTTTTTATTTTAACGGTCACTCCGTTTATAAATCTAGGAGAAAAACGGTTTGAAAATTTGAACATTAATTTTTAATATTTACAAATTTTTCAACACATTTTTGTCCTAAACATACAAACGGAATGATTTGAAATTAAAACCAGATCATTCTTACGCCATTATCGAGGGCACCACGTAGCGCTTTTTTCAAAAAGTTGTTTTGATTTTTAATAAACAAGAAAATATCGATACTGGTAATACAGATTTCTACAGATGACTTTCACATCTCCTTAAGGGGAATCTGCAAGCAATTATTTTCATTCTCTGCTCTTGCTGGGAAGGTATATCTTCAAGTGTGTGGTGCCTATTTTGATGATATTGCAACCCGAAATAGAAAATTAAAAAAATTGTTTCCTTTCAGAGGTGAAAAAAAAGTGTGAATATGCCTGCGTGCGTATGTGCGCATGTGTGTGTCTGCGTGTGTTTGCGTGTGTGACTGCGTACGTGCGTACGTGCGTGTACATGTTGTGGATGTGAATGTGGCTATGTATATCTCGGGTTACACTGAACCGACTCTAATCTAGTTGAGTTCATTTTTCAGTTGCAGCAGAGTTGCGCCAGCAAAATTGCTTTAATAATTAAGTATTATACTCGAATTTATTTTAAAGCAATTTTTCTACTCTAAATCAGCTGCAATTCTGCTTTTTAGTATCTGACGTAATCGTCTACCGCAAGTCTGATGGCCAGGCAAGTGCAAAAATATCAACCCCCAAAATGCAATTTAGGTACTGTAAGTCTGCTGTTCAGTGCCTGACGTAATCGTCTGCTGCAATTCTGCCGTAATTCTGATGGGCAGACAAGTGCACAAATATCAACCCACCCAATTGCAATTCCACTACTTCAATTCTGACGCTATTCTAGCATTCGAATATTTCGCAATTCCTTATAACCAGAATTATATGATCTGCTGAAGCAGCCCGCATAACTTCTGCTGCAATTTAACTGTTTTTCAGAAAAATTGCAACAGACTTGCAGCAGAATTGATAATTTTGTGCTACCAGGGTTACGATCGGCGATCTACCTAGACTATATTCCAATTTCGATATTACCAATGCTAACCAGACTCGATATCATTTTCAGTTTTTTAAGTTTTTTACAATTGTACTTAAAACATTTCTTTTTATTCGGTGAACCTTATTTATTTTTACAGTTTTATCTGTACTAATGTACATTCTACTATTCCACAGTACACGAGTGATTAAGGCAAATGAACCGACAGGTCGAAAAGTAAAAGTAAAAGGTACCGTCAGAACTGTTCCACCTCCAAGCAATGCCAATGTAAATACTGGAACGAGATATCGAGAATCATCAACTCCATCAACTTTAATACATCAGATCGCTAAACCGTCATATCCTTCTAAATCAGCATCAAATTTTAATGCAAGTCGTCCAGTACCGGAGGCTCAGAAAAAACTTCCGGAAATCATGCGCAGGCCACTGAAGTAAATAAATAGATTGTGTATGTATTAACAATATTTTTTATCTCACATTCATTTTTCTTTCAGAGAACGGCTCATTCATCTTCTTGCCTTAAGGCCATTTAAGAGACCTGAACTATATGATCGCATTTGTCGAGGTAAATAAAATTCATTTGATATAATGTTAATGCAAAGATCGTGCTAGCACTTTGCCAAATATATTTATTTATACATTCAAATGTCTATATACAGTACTCTCAAATTTTTTGAATGATATTTTAATATTTTATAAATTGCCAATAAAATATAGAAGAAGAAAAAATCTTACCGTAAGGTTCGTTTGTATTCAAAAATAATAATTTTTAAATTTCGGATAGACTTAGGCCGCTCGGGATATTACACACGTGTTCATTATTTTTGATCAAAGAATCATTCTGAAAAATTTGAGAGAAATCCATATCCTGTATGGTTATGCCTCCTAATTAATAGTTCAGTATATTGACCACTAGACCGCCGCCATCCCTACAATAACAATATTTGTAAATAAAAATAATTTTCGCAGTCAATACTTTACATTACATGATATAAACACACACCTGATCATGGTATTGACTACTGGAAAACGAGAAAGAAAAATAACTATTGTAAATTTTGGTGTCCTCAACTTTGTTTAACTTATACTCACATAATCCACACTTTACAATTATAGATTTTTCGAAAAGGAGAATTTTACGGAATTATAAACTTTAATATGAAAACAATTAATAAATTTGTTAATAAATGCTGTTATTGTGGACCTCATGATGGCTTTTTCACTGCTATCTAAAAGTTGGTTTATAACACTGCATATTTTATTCGCTGTCCTCTACTTGCCAAAATCGCTGTATGGAATTTCGTTCCAAAAGTAATATACATCCATAATTTGATATATAGGAAAGAATCGGTCAAAGTAGAGTCATAAAAAAGTGGCCATGAGTCAAACTGAAGTTAAAAGCAAAAACGATGTTTTTCTTACTTAAAACTTTTAAAATTACTCTTAAATTTGTAAAATAAAACTACTAAGCAGATAAAAAAGAAATTTAAGATATCGAATCAAACACTTTATACCCGTAGGGTAAAATTGGGTAGTTCGTATTTTTTCTTGACATTTGAGGTATTTAATGAGAAAAATTTATAAAAAATCTTACTTTATTCTGTTTCTTTGATCAACAATTTAGAACATTCAAATCCCTGTTTTAATCACTATTTGCCCTACTAAAAAATCTAAGGTGAGTTCTCAGGTGAATTCTCAGGTGAGATTTCAGGTGAATTCTCGGGTGAGATCTCATTTACAATTCTCAGGGCAAAATCTCAGGTGATTTTTAAAATAAAAGTGCATTGTAACTATAATTTCTAAAATAGAGATCTTTCTCAGTTTTAAGTGTGTTACCATCCTGATGGTACATCGGAAACACATGCTATAAGACCTTTTATAACCACTTCAGCATTTTTAAACTTTTGAAAAAAATTCTCAGGTGAGTTTGCATGTGAGATTTCTGGTGAGATCTCAGGTGAGATTTCACCTGAGAATTTGTTTCGAAAGTTTAAAAATTCTAAAATGGCTATAAAACATCTTATAGTACATGTTTTACAATATACCACCAGGATGGTAACACCTAAAGGTACACTTAAAACTGAGAAAGATCTGTATTTTAGGAATTACAGTTACAATGCACTTTTATTTTAAAAATCACCTGAGATTTTGCCCTGAAAATTGTAAATGAAATCTGACCTGAGATTTTTCAGTAGGATGATGTTTTAAATAATTTTTTCTTTGTAAAAACAAGAATTACTTTAGACTTAATGCATATTTCATAACTAACCATAAGTATATGTTAATAAATAAAATGTTACTGAGAGAATTTATTACAGGTAAAGATAATTTTAAAAACAATGCAGTAATATGGAATTGTATTTGAAAAGCCGTCGCACTTTGCCCATCGTATCGTTTCACTTTACCCACAACGTAAAAAAAAAAAAAAATAAATAAATTACCCCCAATTAATTAAATTTTTTATTTTGGCTTTTTTAAAATTATTCTAAAATTTCATATATAAAAAGATATATTACAGTTACTGACTCTTTTTAAAATGCAGATTATTTTATCGATTTCCTGCGTATTTTTGTTTAACTTAAATTATAAACATGTGCAAAAAAAAATATACGCCTACACTGCACCAGGTGCAGAATGATTAAAGTCTTACACTACAATCATTTTGCACCAAAATTTTTAGATGGCATTTGTCGAGTGCGAGAAACAGCCGAACCCCACTTAACTCGCCTACCCCACTTTGGCCTACTCTCCCCTAATCATAATTTATAGCTTGACTTTAAAACATTATACAATTAATATTCTTAATTCATTACATTAATTGAAAACTAATATACTTTTTAATAGCAAATTTACATAAATCCTATCTATTCCAGAGGGTATACGTGAAAAAGAGAAAAACGTAATTACCACTGTTTTAAAACAAATTGCTTTCATGCGAGATAATACCTACCACCTTCAAAGATGTGTGTGGAATGACGTACACGAGGATTGGCCATTTTATACCGAACAGGAGAAAGCAGTTCTTAAAAGACGAAAACCGCAAAATTTGACTCCTCCAGGGTCTAGTGACGGCAGTTCAAGTGGTAATAATGTTTTAAATCTAGTATATATTGAACATACTTTTTCACATTGATTATTTTAGGTAGCGGACAATCACCCAATTCTACTCATCCAGGTTCACCACCAGTTATAACAGCTCCACCACCTGGAACGTGTAGTGGTAAAAGACCTGGTTATTATCAAGGAAATGATGGGTTACCTACGAAAAGACAACGAATTTCTCATTATCGAAAACCTGATTTTAATTGTTCTACCAGTGTTGGAGAAAGCGGAAGATCAAATTCTAGTTGTACGAATAGTCCTGATCAAAAACATCGTCAAAATCAACAACGACATCAACAGCTGCAATACAAACATGCAGCTAACTCATCAAAGTCAAGCTTAACGCCGACTAGTGATAGTGAAGAAAATAATGCGAATACTTTTACCGACTTAAATAAACCAAATACTTCAATTGATTCAGTGTCAAATATTAATAGTAATGAATTTATCAGCAACGAAACAGGTGATAAGCATTATTCTCAACAGTACTCAGAGCAAGATCAACAAAAATCGTCGAATTTTAACATTCAAAAGGCAGAGAATACCGAAAATAATAATTCCGATACTCATTTAGTAGACTCCGATGCATTTCGTAATATACAAGTTGTCAGTCCTAGACATATGATCACAGAAGTAACTTCAGATTATAATGATTGCAAGACCAATGATGAAGAAGAAAATAAGTTATCTGAAATTGATTATCCTGGTAGTTCTAAAAATGCCAAATCTGCAAATAATTTTGAAAGTTGTGTTATTGGAGATACATTATTACCTTTCTCTACTTCTTCATGTAAACGAATATTATCCACTTCTACAGACAATTTTAAAACTGTGGAGTATCCAGACTACCTCTTGTAAGTAACATTATATCTATAAAATATATTTTAAGAAATCATTATTTTATTATTTCATGGTATTTAGTTGTACTTGTGGCGAAAGTATTACTTCGGCGTTGTGACCGTTAGTTTCAACAAGAGATTCTGAAGTCTTCCATGTCGTCATGAAACTAGCAGTCTCAACTCCAAAGCGATTCTTTAGGCTCGCGTGTAACAGGGTGGCCTGTGGGGTGATTATGCACAAATAGCAAACTTCAGATCACACAAGCGATAAAACAATAATATTTCAACTAATCAGAAGCGAGACAAAAATCTTGGCTTCTGAATGGTTGGAATTATACTAGTCATTACTCCTCAGTGATAATATGCAAGCCAATTGGAAACTAAAATTTTGAAATACTCGCTTCTGATTGGAGGGCATTTTAAAGTTTTATCGCTAGTACAGTCTGAAGTTTGCTGTGTCAGACACTTCTCCTCAATCGATCTGCAATTCTGGCGTACAAATCAATATTTTTTCCCCCTAAATCCATGTAATCGGCACTTTTTAATAATTGTGTCATTTGTTCAAATTTGAAGTTTGTTCATCAGGCGACGAACGCTTGTTAACCTGATGTGTTGTACTCATGCGTAAATCCAAAAAGCAAAACACTAAGGTATGCCCTAACGTCACTTTATTTCCCTAGTGGGGTAAGGTGGACTTAATGCGCTGGTAACGAGTGCTCAACGCCTCACCAGCAAACGTCAACTTTCGACAGTTGGCGTATGCATTGAAAAGAGCTTTAATTAGCTTTCCAAAAGGCCGTGGCAAAATATTATTTACGTACTTCTAATGATTTGGTCCAGGGTATAAAGCATTATCTTACGCATAGAAAAATCGAATTATGGTTTTTTATTGCTTCACAATTATTGATGCGTGAAACATTTTAATCCATGCATAAAGTCGTATAATATTTGTAAAAAACCGCTGCCAATTAAATTGGCACGAGGCTTCCTCATACAGAATTTGTTGTTACCTATTTGATAAAAAATATATATTTTTTATGATTAAATAATTACACTGATTTATTAAATTTATTTTATAATTCATTTATT
>JAXIUT010050200.1:0-11046 GCA_035586675.1 Eurytoma californica | reverse complement strand
TGAAGTGATTTAAGTTATTATTTTCTGAGTAAAAAATTTTAAACTGAAAAAAATGAGTTTTCTATGTCCAACGATTACGGGAGTAAAATTAATTGAAATGCTTTGAAATTTTGTGGAGAAGTAGAGTTTACACACCTGTGTTGCTGTATGTTTTTGTAGGTATATCTATTAATAAATTTTTAAAATATTTAAGTTTATATTTTTTTAATACTTTTTTTTCAATTTAGATTTCTCGAGAACGGCTTTTTGTATTGACTTGAAATTTACAAGATCTATAGTTTGTATCATAGTTAATACCTGCGTAAAATTTGAGCACTATACAGTGACTATTTTTAAGGAAATCAGGGTGCATACTCATCTTGAAATCTTGAAAAACCGGACACCTGGAATTTTTTATAGTCTGGAATTTTTCGAGGTACTATTTCATTTTTTTTTATTTTGAAACTTTTAGAAAAACTAAGTAATCATCGATGTTTTGGCGCTAGCGTTGGTCTTCCAGGTGAATAGGTGGCCAGTCACTCCCACTCCCCCTCTCCTTAAGCCTGTCTTATGACTGCTTAACATCTCTCTTACTTAAGACTCCCTCACATGATTGTTAAATGTATTAAGAATACATTAACAAATTATTTCAACATTTTGTTTGACAAAATAAATTTGTATTACGTCTTAATTATTTTACTATTCAAATTTAAATTAATAAAACTATTTAAAAAAAAAAATTGTTTTTTTTTTGCGTAACATTTTTATAAATTATTAATTTTTACAAATTTGATCTGTTGATGAAAGATAAAATTCAAAAATATAATGCATATAAAGTAATTAAAATAATATATCATTTAAAAAAATACAATCATATTGTGATTGAACGTACACTTTATAATAGTAAATTTCGGTATTAGCTCTAGAAATGTGCGAGAAAGGTGATCACGCGATTCCGGGAATCATTTCTCGCACCAGTGTCGATCGAAATTTTTCAGTACAACGTGTGCAAGGCACCATTCAGACAGAAAAAGGATAGTTTGAAGACGATATTTTATTTTGCATTAGAAATGAATATAAAGAAATTTCAATGAAAAAGATTATTTTATTATTAAATTAAAAAAATTAAATCTAAAATTAAGTTGGAGGAAGCTACGTGCCAATTTATTGGCAGCGGTTTTAGCATCTAATACGAGGCTAAAATCACTTTTACATAGCTGATTTTAAAGAGACTTGCGCACGGAGTGCGAAAAAGAATTATTTTGTAGATAGGTCTCGCTTCTACGCCACCTAGAGGTAGATACCTCGGCAAGTTTTTTTTTAAGAAATGTAAATTATTTTTAAATAAAATAAATTGTATTTATTTTTGTATTACTGAAATCATTACTAAAATCATTACTTTAGATCATCATTAATGAAATCATTTACATTTCTAGAAAGCAAGATTTCAAAGGACAATTTATAATGCCCACAATTTATAAGATTAATAAAAATTAATTTAATTTTAAATTTATAATAAAAAGGAGCATAAAGTTACGTGCCAATGAATTGGCAGCGGTTTTTTTATTAGTATTGATAAAAGCCCTACTTTTAGTGTATAAAAAATTACATTAATTTGTTTTAAAATAATGCGTAATTGTAGTTTGCCGTTTCTTTTTCAAATTTTCTAAATTAAATTCAAAGCTTATTTGATATAATGATTGTACAAATTCATTGGTAACGATCTTGGTGTTGGCATTATTCTGCAATTTCTAAAGCACTTCTGCAAGATTCTATACTAGATTTTACATTTTCGTTTAGTTCTTCCTCCTCTGCTTCTTCTTCTCTTTCTGCCGATATCAATGAAGCCAACCCACAAACACAGACGTTATCATCTACTTTACTGTAATCTTTGAATGAAATTGATTCCTATACATAGCAAGAATATAAATAATTATTATGTATGTATGTATAAATAGGAATTTACAAAATAAATATTTAAAATCTGTTATACCTAACTCCTCTGCAATTTTTTCGGCTTTTTCTTGAATAATAGGACCACTAATTGGAAGATTCGCACTCCGAGTATTTTAGCTTGATACAATTATTCCTTTTGGCTTAGGATAGTTGATAAAGTCGATTTTGGTATGCCAAAGTCTTTTGCAATTTCAGTTTTTGATTTTGCATCTTTCTCAACTTCTAAAATTTTTAACTTTGTAGCCAAATCAATCGACGTCTATTTACGCTTCGTGTTGACGGCAAACTTGTTTGTGTAAGCCGAAGAATCTGTTCGTGGGGACTGATAAATTCTAAAGCAAAATTCGTGTTAACGAGATAATAATGGCTGTAAATTGTTGAATAGTATGCGTTATGTATTAAGGATGACAAGAAAATGGTGGGTAAGAATCCGTATGTACGTTTTGATTTGCACATGTTAGTGTAAATCCAATAATTCAATAAAAACAGCAAAATTCTAAGCCTGTATATTACTGCCATTTTTGGCAGGATGCCGAATGGCAGAAAAGGCTTTGCTTATCCTCTTTTTATGGTAAAAGTAGCCCGCTGGCAAAGTTTCATAAGATTTGGAGTTCCGGACTGCTTCGGCTGCCCTTGTTAGCCGAGACATTTATAAAATAAAACTTGTCAAATTTCGTTAAAATAAATCATTTTTACTGAAGTTACCGTGAACATCATCAAATTATCAGTTTTTAATTAATATTTTTTTAACAGGATATGATAGCTCAACTTCATTTTAAGGACTTTCTTCGACTTCAGTGGTGCTCATCTTGTTAAAATTGGGTATTTAATATTGGGAAAATTGTAATTAAGGACGTTCTCTGACTGCAGATGTGCTCACATTGGTAACATCGCTAAAATTGTAATTAAAAATTATCATTTATAGTTCAAAGCCTTATTTAGTATGTGTACATTATTAGAAAAATAAAAAAAAATGATAGTATAACAAAGAAAGTATCAATATGATGTTTGAAAAATATTACACTTGCATGGCACCACTAGATATACAAATGACATTGAGATTTTCTTTTAACTACTTCGTCTTTAAAGCGATTATCGCTTGCCTATATTTAGGAAATATTTTTTATATCTTAAAGAATCATATATTTCAATTGCAAAAATTCCGAATGAAAACTCGCTCCTTAGTAATGAAAAATCACTCTGTAAAGCCGCTTTCTATACGTACTCATGTTTAAACGCTCAAACTTGAACATCAAATTTATCCTGATATCACCCCGCTTGCCCATTTTTGCAGAATATACGTATTCAATAGAATTTTGAAAATTCGAATTAAATTCGGATTCAAATCGAGAAATCGGAGAACGTCCTTAACGGAAATGTCGAAAATAACTAGCTCTACCAAATTGTTTATAATTGAAATGACAAAATTATGAATTAGGTACTAAATATTAAAAAAAAAACAATTTCTTTAATCAAAATTTCGAAAAAAATTGGTTAAATATTCAATTTTTTACCCCCTCCCCCCCCCAGGTTTAAGAACATTTTGAACACACTCACCTACGCGCACATACCTACACATACATACATACAAGCGCGCGCGTCCGTCCATTTTATAAACATAGTATTTTCCTACTTCCAATGATCCAAAACAAACTTTTATTAGTGTTATCTAAAAAATTTCTTATCACTTTTTCAAAGCTTCCTCTAGAAGCAAGCAAAATCATTTTTCTAATAAGAAAGTAACTTAAGGAGGTTGATCAGGTACGTAGAAAGTCAAAAGCATCTATGCTTGAACCCAATTGTAGTTATGTCAGTTTGCGTCATATCGTAGACAACTATTTATTGTTTTTTTTTTTCATGTAATATACTTATGCATTTCTTATAACTATCAAAATTACTTTAAAATAAATAAATCTATGCAACAGAGGGAAAAATTCTAAGAAGAAAAATCTTAATAACGAAAGTAGTACAAGACACAGTATCTGTAATTAATTATTAAAAATTGATTCGCTGGACTTGATCGAGAGCGCTACGTTATCTGTAATCGGTGAAGAGCTTACTGTTGACACCGGGTGATCATTGGTCAATTTAATCAATTTTCAGTAATTAATTAGTAACTATACTAAATATGATGACCTCATCTTCTAAATAACTACATTAAAAATAGAAAAAATATATGCTAATTGTTTAGATGTTTTACCCTATTGAAAAGAAATACGTAATTTTGATAGGTATTTTTATTACGTCACTAAAGTACGTAATAAAAGTACGTGTATTTGGTACGTGACAAAACGTTCGAATTAGTGTGGTATTTTTGTTACGTATTTTTGATACGTAATTTTTTTATCAAGATTTTATTTTGAAGTAATTTAAGAAAAATTATTTTATAACCTGAAATCAAACCCATAGTATGGACTACCATGTGAATGATAACACCTAAACTAAAATTACGCAGTTTTGTTACGTAATTCTGTTACCTATTTTTGTTACGTAACCCTCATCTTAAATTTGGGAGAAATAATAATTTTTAAACTTAATCCCCCAGTTTAGCTTTTGTCATTCACATGGTAGTCCATACTATGAGCTTGATAAAAAAATTACGTAACAAAAATACCACACTAATTCGAACGTTTTGTTACGTACCAAATATACGTGCTTTTATTACGTACTTTAGTTACAAAAATACGGGTCAAAATTACGTATTTCTTTTCAATAGGGTATCTATCGGATTTAACGCATTCTTTATGCTAAAGTTCTTATTGATTCAATGCGCATACAGCACTTTATTAAGTGAGAAGTAAAATTCTTTTGAAATAGTTTGAGAAAAGAAAAAAACTCATCAATACAATGAGAGTATAGGTGTCCAACAAAGTTAAAATCAGTCACTGTGTAGAGGCTGTAGTTTTCTTGGTTTATAAGTTTTAAACGGGAATTAAATTCATGGTTTCCTGAAATTCTACATAATCAAGGCTCCACTTATGCGCTACTTTTTCAGCAGTCAATACTAAAATTGTTCGCCAGTCTAAGCGAGTCTGTGCCTCTATACATTCGCAGGTGAGGAGAGTCAAATGGCTTATACGGTAGGAGCAGGAACTCCAAGCGGCAGTTTGGTGCGCTACGCTAATCGACGTCGGACAGACCTGGTGCCAACAATCCCCTCGCCGCGGGAGCTCAGCGGTGGTCCTGGGTCCGGCAGATCCTCCAGCGCCAAGTCTCTAACACGAAGCCCAGGTAGGATAAACTCGAGGACTTATTCGATGTCGAGGCTGGACCAGCTGGCTCAGCCGCGCAGGCGTCTCCCCTCAGAGCAGCTCCAGCCTTCGCAGAGCCTAGCCGCTTCAAGCATGAGCCGCAGCATGTCGTATTTGGCGCCAACCGGTCCTCTGCAGGGCCCTCTCAAGCGTTCCCACAATTCGCGCAGCATGGGCACCTTGCCAGGCACGAAGGTTCGCGCGGCACGTGTAGAGCGGTCCCGCTTTAAGGCGCGCGAGCATCATCAACAGGTCCCAGGTAAGCGATTGCTTTGCATGTTTAAATCCAACTCGCAAAATCTTGTTTTCCATACAAGCTTCAGGACGGAGGCTAAGTGCTAATCTTCATTGGGGTAAGTTTCTTTCTCTCTCTCTCTCTCTCTCTCTCTTTCTGCCTCTTCCTTTCGATCTCCCTTTCTCTGTCTCACTCTCTTTATTTCTCATTATGTATTACCGTCTGTTGTCTCTCCCCTTCCTTCTCGCTCTTCCTTTCTCTGTCTTACTCACTCTCTTTCTCTATATGTATCGCTGTCTGCTCTCTCTCTCTCTCTCTCTCTCTCTCTCTCTCTCTCTCTCTCTCTCTCTCTCTCTCTCTCTCTCTCTCTATTTCTCTACAGCATAGTAACAACTAAATCAGCATATGCTGCTGGTGATGAGCCTTCCAGGAAATTTTATTACTCTAACGTTTAATTTCCTCTAGGTATCCGTAGCGGGGAGGTGACGCCCAATAGCCCTTCCAGACCTGCCAGTTCTATGAGCCAGCAAAGCGGCAGCACCAATGTTACAAGTTCCAGCGTAAATTTGCGTCCTCGTACTGGTACCCCAAGACGTCCAAGACCCGTTTCTATTGCCGGTACCGGCGTGTCTGTAGGTGATGCTGGAGAACGTTCGCGCTCCACAACAGCTGAGCCAAAATTGCAGAAAGACTGGAAACCACCGCTGCCCAAACAGACCACTCCAAAGAAACCAAGCTCTTCGAAACCTTTAACAGCCAGGCGTTCAACACCTCGAGTCACGCCACTGCAGAGTCCTGGCGTTGAGAAGCCGGAACAAACTACAGAGGTTTATCACGAATCGGAAAATCAGCCAGATCTCAGGAATCAATGGAAATCTGATGTCAAAATAGGATCTGAACCTGATTCTAAAACGGATAATAATAATGTTGAACCTAAAGCTGAAACTGTAGCTGAGATTAATCCGGAATCTAGAGCTGAATCCAAAGTAGAGATGTCAACACAACCAAAAGCGGAGTTAGGGGAGGAGCAAATTCAGTTCGACGCCGAATTAACGGGCAAATCAACGACAGAAACTGAGTTCAGTCTGGAGGAACAGTGCGACATGACTGGTAAGATCTAAATTTTAGTCTTCTAATTGTTCTGGTTTTAAGCAAATGTCTTTTACAGCCTCAATGATTCAAAGAATTCGCATCACGACCGAGGAGGAAGCGAAGGCTGCATTAGCAGAGCGGCGAAGGCTAGCACGAGAACAAGCTGAGCGGGAAGCCGAAATTGAGAGAATTCGCCAAGAAGAAGATGCGCGCCGTGAAGCCGAAAGGCTACGTGCTGAGGAAGAGGAGCAGCGTCGCCTTGAAGAGGAAACGCTGCGCCTTGCGCAAGAGGCTCGCGAAGCGGAAGAACAGAGATTGAGATTAGCTATTGAGGAAGCCAAGCGACGAGAGGAGGAGGATAAAAAAAGGCGAGAGGAGGAAATCCGACAGAAACAGGAGAAAGAGGAGGCCGAACGCAAAGCCAGGGAAGAAGCCGAGAAGTAAGTTTTTCAGTTTCTATTTTGTTTGCTTATTTTGTGAATATGAATTGTTTAGTAACTTCAACTCTCAAAAGAAGGAAGCTTAAGTTAAAAAAACTCTAACTTCTAATTAAAAGTTTAGAAATAGATAATAATTGTTACTTGTCGAATTAAATTTATTATTTTATTTTGAAGAGTGCATAGTCGATAATGAATCGTATATTACTCCTATAATGCTAATTTAACTTTTACTTTATAATTTATATGAACGAACAACGTTAGGTGCACTTGAAATAAATAGATAATTATTTGTAGGATAAAAAAATCATTCAGATTATTTATTATTCTTATCTGTCAATTAAATTCAACATTGTTGTCTCTGAAAGTGCAAAGCATTTGATTTTTCTTAATATTTAACTAAATCAATGATATAGAGTTGGATTGAACTTATTTCCATCAAAAGTTCTTTATATTTTATCAGAAAGGCTTTTATTTTAGTCTGAAGAGTCCTCATTAAACTACAATGCACATTTTGTTAGAGTTAGTCTACTCTGTTCAAGAGTATGAAAAAACTAATAATAAAATGGCTTAACTTTATCTCGCCTTTTTCTTTTTAAGTACTACACGGAGAAAAATGTTGTAAATATTACTATGTTCCATAAAAAAAATGGATCAGATTCGACCTATCAAGATTTTTGGTATGCAGCAATAGCAATTTTTACTATGCATTGTAGTAAAAATAGCTATGCACATTTTAATTTTTGCTCTATACATATATATTGCTATTCTGCATACCAAAAATCTTCATAGGTCGAGTCTGTCCCACTTTTCTTACGAAACATAGTAATTTTTTCAACAATTTTCATCTCCGTGTAGGTATTTTGCTGATGATTCTCTAGTTTAACACATTAAGTCCAATAGACTTAACGAATCAGTCACTAAGAGACATACGCCTGTTATTGACTTACACTTTACCCTTTTACCTTCCGCTTAGTTGCGTCTGTTAGTTCCTTCCTTCTTTATTGGAAAATGGTAGTAGAATTAACCTCGGCGGCTTGGTTGTGTTAGGGATGTGCGCCGCTACTTACTGTATATCTTGTGTTAGTCCGCGTATTGTGTCGCTATATTCACCGTTGCCGCTGCGCTGATAGGCTCGTTCCCCACACTACTCTCGTATTCTTATGTTCTACTTAATTCTAGTATCTAAATTGGTCACTAAGCGCCATTGTTTCGATTTTACTTATCCAACGCGAATAATCGATAAATTATCATATAAAAGTAATAAATCAAGATTTCTTTTTACTTAAGGGGATGTGAAACCCTCTTGTAGGAATCTGCATTATCGGCATAAGTATTTTATTTATTATTAAAGATGACAATCGTTTTTCAAAATTCGGCCAACGTACTGCCCTCCGCAATTGTGTAAGGAAACTGTAAACAAAATTTCAGCCAATTACATCTATAAATGACTTCAGGATATGGTTTGAAAATGTTTGTTTAAAAATGATAAAAAATGTTATTTTTGCATACAGTAACAAAAATAAACACTTTTACACATTTTTAAACATTTTTAAACTTTTTTTGGGACAGACTTTTAATGGAAATATTTATTTCTGTTTAAAAATGTTTATTTTTGTGTAAATTTGTGTAAAAAAGTGTGCCGAAATACAACATTTTTACACACTTATAAACATTTCTGAACATTTCTGGACATTTTTACACACAAATTATTTCCACCGGGGGAGCACAAAAATGAATGTTGTTAATCTGATTAGTCTCGAAAACAAGGTATTTATTGGGATCTGAAGTGGACTGGTGATGGGAATATACGTCATACATATATTTCAACATGACTGGCTTAATAACCGCCTAGTACATTGAGTAGCATTGGCCTCAGCCGTAAATTAGTCTTTTTTAAATATAAATAATGGTTCAGACTAGAAAAATTTCCAAATAAAGTTAAAAACTGTATTCCTTGAAGAGTGAATGACGGGTACAGATCTCAAATATATTTACATTTCTTTATAACCATATATATTGTACACTAAATATTGCTATAAACTGTAGTAAAAATTATTCATAACAATTTTTACTATGTGACACAGTAATCTAGAAATGAACGATGAAAAAATTTATTTTTGAATTCTTTGCTCATTTTATTTGTAGGATTTTATTATTCTTGTGATTGTTAGAGAATGAATCTTTATAAACAAGGAGAGGTTATTTTATATACATTTTCTTATTCGCAATTTTTAATTTTATCACTGACGCCTCCGTATATTCATCGCTCGTATATTATTAATTATGCCTTAACTGTAATCTATTTTATCGACCGCTGTGAACGCATTATAATTTACAAATCGTATTCAAATGTAATCGCATAGTAAATATGCTTCTGTCAAATGTTCTTATATAGTTATCGAGATGTAAACTGTGCACTTGCGAGTTTCGTCGATTCCATAACTTGCCATTGACGATTCAACAACTCGCCATCATTCATTGAGAAAAGGGAAGCTGCGATGATGACAATGTTTTGCTCCGCATCCGCGCACATTACTAACCAACCTTACCCAAGTCTAATTTTTACTATGTAACATAGCAATTTTTACAAAGGAATATAGTGATTATTATGATAGTCTTATTGTTAGTACTTTTTACAAGCAGTGTTGCAAAAATTACTATATTTCAAAGTACTATTTGATATAAACATAGCAAAGACCTCATAAAATGAGTCTGTCCTCCTTTTCCTATGGAACATAGCAATTTTTACTATCTATTATTTTAAATATTGCAAGACTATTTCTCTCCGTGTATATATTTATAAAATGACTAACTTACGACTCAAGCCTATGCTACTCAATGTAGACGGCGGTTATTAAGCCAGCTATGTTGAAAAATATATATGACATGTATCCCCACCACGGCTCCACTTTAGATCTCAATACTATAGTAAGTTTTTATAGAAAAATCATGATTGTTCAATAAAAATGTTTATTTTTTCAGGGTTTAACACTGTCTGGTCTCTTGAAATCATTGGATATCTCGAAAAAATAACTTATATGGAAAAATGTCAATCTTTTCGAGAAAAGTGAAAAAATAGTTATTTATGCACCAAGGGAGTAAAATAGACCATTACTCCCGCGGGTGAAGTTTGCTGCCAGAGCTTTAGCGAGGGCAGTAATTCATCCAAGGGAATAATCGCCTATTACTTTCAAGGTACATATAAAATTTTTCACTCTAATCATTTCAAAGTCCACTTTATTTTTAAATAATTTTAATTATTAATTTGATCAAATTAAATTAATTTTAATTTTATATACATTATATATGTGTGTCTCTGTAAAGTAAAATGACTACAGAATAAAATATGCTTCTACTCTCTCTATGGAGGTCAATTAAGTGGACTTTATGAATGATTAGGGTGAAATAGTATAGTATGTATCTAAGTCGTAAAGTGGGTCTTTTTAGACCGAGTTTGGAGTTCGCATTACGAATACTATAAACACACGAGGTCAAAAAGATCCACTGGTTCTAAATACATACAATATTTTTAGACACGCAAGTATGGATTAAACATATTTTAACATCAATAGATATTTGAGGTTAATACATTTAAACGATCACTAAATAATAAGATTCACTATTATTTATAAAATAATAAGAACTTTATACGACATAAAAAATTCTTATGACCGGAGATCAACTAACTGAAAAATAGTCGCCACTTGAAATTCAGATAGTAGAAAGAATATGTACACGGAGAAAAATCTCATTAAAAATTACCATAATCTACAAATCGACAGAAAAACTCATTCTATGGAGGAATTTTGGTATTGCAATATAAATAATTAATAAATTTGTACTATATTTTGGGGTCATTCTAATACTTTTTTAAAAAAGTGGGCGCGAGGGGTCTGCTGATTTTGCTGCCATTTAGGTATGTTAATGTACTTCCCAAAATATGAAAGTGCGCCAAATTTCAGCCCCCGAAACGCTATAGAAGCCGAGCTACAGCTGTTTGAAACTCGAAAAACGGCTTATTTTTTACCGTTTTTTTGCCATTTTCCAACGCTTGTCAAAATTCGAGTTTTCAAAATTTTTTAATTCAGCTGGC
>JAXIUT010050189.1:0-11047 GCA_035586675.1 Eurytoma californica | reverse complement strand
ACTATAGTAAATCTCGGAAGTAGACCACGCATGCTCTGCGCAATCGCGAGTGCGCAAGATTGTGCTACCAGGGTAGTGTACAAGTGTAAAGTTTACCTGCGCTAAGATATCTGATGGTCTTCAATACCAAACCAAGTTTATGAAGCCTTCAACGTTCAGTGTCAATTCAACGTTCACTAATTTGAATAATCAGGTTTCCTGAACTCAAAAATAATTGATACAAAATTAATTACATTTCAATGCATAGTACACATAACCTAACATTTCTTTTTTTTTCAAATTCCAAACGAAAATCGAACCCCAAACTCCTAATTGATATTATATATAAATAAATAATTTTTTAAATAAAATAATTAATACACTACATATTTAGCTTGTGTGAATATCTCATAAATGCCGAATGTTTGCTGTGGAAGTTCACGCGTGCTCACATGTGCTAGACGGGAAAAGGCACCAAAGTAAAACACACCAAAAGATCTCGCGCGCTCGAGTATCGAGTACGCGCCATATTCGATTCGACTGCACGCGAAGTACGAATAATCATTGCAGAGGAATTTTTACTCTGCAGTATTATATTTAAAAAACAGATTGTAATTCATATTAAATTCATATTCATTCTTTTTTTTATAAATAAGTAGGAGTATATTTATAAAAAAAGAAGAGTTTACTTGGATTAAGTATTTTTTTTTCACGCAACCATGACCTACCATTAAAAAGTTCAATTAATATTATGAAGAATTATATAATATTTTTTAAATGAATTTACCGTTTTTGAAAATTTTTAATGCTTTATTTTACTTATTCAATGTAAAATACAATCACTCACATTTAAAATAAGTTAATTTTTTACTAATTCCGAGTTACACTTTTTTTTACTAATTTGAATGTCAAATTTTTACAATTTGATAGTAAAATTATATCTTCTTGAATAAAAATTCAAAATTTTCACTTATTTAATGTCAAATTTCACATATTCATATGCAAAACATTAGTTCACATATGAAATAAGTAAAATTTTCACTAGTTCAGATTTAGAGAGTTTGAGGATGATTATTTATCTACTGACAAAGGTCCACTAGTAACACTACACTTATATGCCCCACGGCAATATGTGTATTTTCATGTAAATTTAAAATAGCTTCTAGCACTTTTGTTAAATCATTTTGTTCACTGAAAATTCATTTAATATGTTAACACACTTTATTATAACTGTTTTTATTAGCCTGTACCATAGATTAAACGTTATTCGCGCTAGTTGCAGAATATTATTTTTAATGAATAACAATGAAGAAACAATTAATCAGAAGTTTATGGAATTATATCATTTACGTACCTGATAACCATGATGATCCACATATGCTAATGCAAAATGTAAAGCTTCAATAGCTAATGTGGCATTCTATACATACTTCCATTTACAATAGTTTGTAAAATAGTTCCAGCTAATTCTGTGAAGATTCTACAATAATTCAGAGAGCTAAAAAATGGAAAATTCTATTATAAGGATCACGTTAAAATGAATGAAACATTAAACAGTTTATAATCTTACTTGTTCATATCTTCATGTTCAACAGACATGCGATAAGGCTGCTCCAAAGTTTTCATTTATATTGTACAAACAAACCAAAATATTGTAATAGTTTTTCTTCAGTAAGAAAACTTATTTATTTACAGTCATAATAAATATAATTATTATATTTAAAGGGATATGAAACCCATAGTTAGGAATGTGCCGACATTTTCTTAATTTTATCTAAAGAAAAAAAATTTCGAAAAAATCGTTCTTTATTGGCTTACGCAATAACGGTGCAAAGAATGTCTGGTTTATATTTGAAATCTTTCCGATCAGAACTATATTTTTCTCCAAAAACGATATAGAAGCTGTGTGAGCCGCTGCTCCTGGTATAAAGTATTTAATGCATACCAGGACATCGTCTACAGGAAGTAGGAACACATTCCGAATTTTGGCACATAGACAGTGCCAATGGTCGATTATCTTATAGATGATGTCCCTCCTCCTTTTTCCTCCCGAATTTTAATATTTTTTGTTCCTAGTTTAATAACTGTGAAATTAAAATCAATCGATAAAAATCCTTGAAATTATGAAACGGGCTTGCTTCAAACAATCCAATTCAACTTATGTGCAAAATTTGAAAGGTATCCGTCCTGTCGTTTCAAAAGCGGCACGGGGAATATAACATTTGCACGTACATATGGTACATACAGACATTTTGTAAAAATCAATATTTTTGACTCTGTTGGCCTAAATATCTGCTTGTACGTCAAAAACTGGAAAAAATGTTGTCGATACAAAACTTTATCGTGCTGAAAAAAAATCGAATAATTATCAAATGAATCTTGTGTGAATATCATTTATATGATTATGAAATTATCATCAAATGATTATTATACGGTATAGGATATGCAATGGTACTCACTTCGGGTTACGAATTTATTTTTTTGCCTAGCGGGTCGAAAGCGCCCATTTTCGGCCCCAGCGCTCGATTGCCCTGTGTGAGTTCGAATAATATACTATTCTTTAACGGGATGTAAAGGTCATGGTTAGGAATCTGCACATTTCTTAATTTTTTAAAAACCAAAACAAATGTTCAAAAAAATCGCTTTGAGGTGCCCGCCGTAATAGTGCAAAGAAAGAGTCATTCGATTAATTACTTTAGGATAAAAATGGATTGAAAAATTTTAGCTTTGTGAAATAACGTTTACAAATTTTTCAACACATTTTTCTCCTAGTTATGAATGGAATTACTTGAAATTGAAATGAGATATTCTTTGCACTATTACGGAGGACACCTCAAGAGATTCTTTATTGGAAAATTTGTTTTGATTTTTAAAAAATGAAGAAAATGTCAAAGTTGGTATTGCAGATTCCTAACTATGACTATTATATCTCCTTAAAAAATAGCATAATTCAAAGAGCGAACTCGACCAATGGAGGCACAAATTACGTAGTCGAATAACGTATTCGAATTACGTAATAGTGTTCCAATTGATTACGTAATTTCGTAATTGAGCTACGTAATTGAATTACATAATTGAATTACGTAATTAAATTACGTAGTTATTTTCACTAGGGTGGCAAATGTTCAGAGTGACACTTACAAATACTTGAAATTAATACAAGTTTTAGCTATATAGTGCATGAAACAAAAAAATACAAAAGGTACCTTTTTCTTCAAAACTATGAAAATAAGCTACAATAAAGTCTGTTGCAATGTATAGTTACTGAAATAATGTGTAGGGTAACTAATTTTTCATTTTTTGTGATGTGCTTAAATTTTTGAGCGATAGTGTACTACCACGAATGTTTCTCAGACTTTTTATGGAAAAACCGATAAAATAAATGTTATTAAATAGTTTATTATGGTACGACTGCAGAAATAGATTATTTCATCCCTGCGCCCGTTTTTGAAAAGTTGCAATAATCGCAATAATCGCAATAATCGCAATAATGCACCAGTTCCATGCTATATTTTATAGTACGCCATTTTCAGGTTAAAATGCTAGGGGAGATCGGGGCATAGTGAGCCGCACACACAATTTTTTAGACCAGTATTACGGGCCACATTTTCATCCAAATTTGATCTGCAACCCCTGAACTTAACATATAATTGGTACGATACCTTAATTTTAGGGGTTACAGATCAAATTTGGATCAACAGGTGGCCCATAATCTAAAAAATCATATGTATGACCCATTATACTCCGCTCTTCCCTGTATAAACAGTTTTATTACTAAACCCCTTTTTTGAGTTGTCCACCGTCAAAGATGTTGAACATTAAAATTTAAACTTGCAAAGTTGGATGGTCGGGGCAAGAAACCATTGCTATTGTTAACATATGTTAATTTATTCACACATGCACATGTGCGCTTTGGTATGAATGCAGTTATATGTATTATATTCGTAATTGTAACATTCGGAATTATGACATTCGATATATTATTCTGAATTATTCAATTCCAAATCTTGTATATTCGTATTTTTATACATTTCATATTATTACTTTCTGATATTATATTTATTCTAAATAATAACATTCCTTTAATAAATTTTATGTGACTTAAATTTATAAAAATTATATATATAATGAAACTAATCCATTAAAACTTACATTCTAATATTTATTTTTCTAAGCGTATCTGAATATTAGAAATAAAAAATTAAGATTTCTAAATAAAATGGTTCTTACTTTTATTCTTCTAAATTGCTAATTTTCCATATATATATGTCCTTTTTTCAACTATATGCGTCATTATATCATTCGGATGAATCACATTCGGAATTACGGAATTCGGAATTATGTTATTCGAAATTTTGACATTTGGAATTATATTATTCGCAAATATGACTTACGGAATTATATAATTTGAAATTATGACATTCGCAATTATGACATTCCGAAAATTCAGTTATTCGTTATTTAATTTTTTTGTTATTTTGACCCCCACCCCACTTTAATGAAGAGGGTCGCGAAAAAGTTCATAATTTCGCAAGTACGAACCACGGCCTATCATCCGCAATCTAATGGATCTCTGGAAAGATCACATCATTCTCTCAGCGAACATATGAAAATGTTTATCGTAAAGATAACGAATGGGGTGAATATATTGAGTTAGCAATACTCAGTTATAATACGGCTCAACATGAAGGGCATCGTTTTACCCCTTATGAATTAATATTTGGGAAAATTGCAAGACTACCCTCTTATGAAATATTGGTACTTTAAGTAAGAAATTGTTTGAAATTCAAAATATAGCCCGTCGGAATTTAATTGATGCAAAATGGAAATCGAAATTTTATTACGATGGAAATGCGAATCACAAGAATTTTCAAGTAGGTAATAAGGTTTGGTTACAAAAAGGGGGGAAACCCTATAAATTAGCGGATCAATACGAAGGACCATACAGCGTCACCGAGATTGTCAATGATAAAGGCAACATCCGAATAGAAAGAAATAATAAAAATAAGATAGTGCACGCCAATAGATTACGAATTTCATATATCAATGATGAATAGAAGTAAGAAAAATTGTTTGTTTCTTTTACAGCAAAATGATCCTAGAACTGCTACTAATAATAATACAAGCTGCCAATGGAAATATACAGTCAGCAAGTTCAAACGTCATTATACAAAATACACACCAACCAGGAATATTATTCGAAAAGGCGTATTATATGAAAGTTGTTCAAAGAGAATGGCAGATATCCTGCTTTATCGACACCATGTGGGAAAAATTTAGATTATCCACTTTAGACAAGCGGGCGCGACATTTACAGGAAACTTATGAACATCATAAGACCGAAATTTATGCGTTTTATACAATAGCTATGAAATTTAACGATACTTACGATAGTTTTAAGAAAGTACCCTACTAAAAAATCTCACGCCAAAATCTCAGGTGATTTTCAATTAAAAGCTTCGTTGTAACTGTAGTTTCTTAGTAGTAGATCTTTTTCACGTTTAAACTTGCCATAAGGTGTTATCATGTTGATGGTACATCGGAAAACACGTTACGAAATCTTTTATATCTATTTTAGCATTATTTAACTTTGGAAAAAATCTCAGATGAGTTTTCATCTGAGATTTCAAGTGAGTTCTCAGGTGAAATCTCAATTGCAAGAACTGAATTTGGTGTTTCCAGCAGGAAAATAATGCTAAACATACATGTTCCACTTGTAAAATCCCAAGTCAGTACTATTTTTAGAATGCAAGAATTACCTACTCCTCTCAAAAACTCTATTGTATTGTATATTAAACCTCGCACGGAATACATCATAATCAACCCCGAAGGTCACTATTATGCGCATAGGCAGGAATTAGACCAATGTTTGATTATCGAAACAATCATATGCCAAAACGAATGGTTTCATTATAATAACGAATCCAATTGCGAATATGACTTATTAACAAACAATAAACCAATTAAATATGAAAATTGCAATGTTATCTACAGACAACAGAATGCCACCCTATTTTTCAAAACATTATTAGGACATCAGTGGATTTTTATAACCGCTGGGAAGGTTGATATCATGGTCCACTGAGACTTAAGATATTCACGAACGATACAAGCCCTATTGAAACGACCTTATAAAATACTATAAAAATAAATTTTTATAGGAATTAACGTGTATATCTGCACCAGGAATTCCTTATATATCCTTATAAACATGTTCTTAAAAAATTTCGTCCTTATAAACCTCATAGAAAATTACTTTTCTATCAAAAACGAGTAAGTTTTTATGAGATTTATAATGACGAAATTGTTTAAAGACATGTTTATAAAGATATATAAGGAATTCCTGGTGCAGATACACACGTTAATTCCTATAGAAATTTATTTTTATAGTATTTTATAAAGTCGTTTCAACAGGGAGGGACAGGAATAATTAAGTTCAGCCCATATGGCAGGATCGAATACGGAAAGTAGGTTTTAACCCTTGGGCAAGAAATAACTAATAAAAATAATGTGATTATTCCAACTCAAAATTTGAGATTGAATAATTTATCCTCACTGTCAAAAGACGAAGTGGCTTTACAGCAGTTACTCTTCTTATGGAATCAGGGGACCGGAGAAAAACAATTCTGGGAGATAGAAAAATTGGCGAAGCAGGAGGAGGAACATAGACAAGAACAGAATAAAGCTAATAATATTATTATTATTTTATCAGTCATTATCGGACTCGTAGTATTTGGGGTAGAAGGTATTTTTAGCCTTTTATGTTATTTCAAAAAGTTGTTAGCAGAAACCCCGGACGTAAGCGTGCAAACGGAAACCACTAATTTAACCAATTCAAATCACCAAAAAGCATTTCTGCGTTTAGTCTAAAACCAGAAGATAAGTCTCCTTTTCTTTTGCAGCCAATAGTTATGATATCCTTATTGTTGATGGTATTCCTGCACACAGTAAATAGTCAAGATGGAGTAGAAATAAGGAACAGCAATCAACCTGGATTAATATTTCAACACTTGTACGAAATAAAATTTACCATGGAATATTGGCAATTATCAACATTCATAAATACTGAATGAGAAAGGAGGGAAATAATTAAGCTCGAAAGACAACTTAGCAGCATCAAAAACGTTTACATGCAAAATAATAACGACAATTTATCTAATATCAATAAATTTAATCTATTAACCAGGAAATTTACAAAAACTTATGCAAACTTCAACCAGGCAGACGTGAAAATACGACATTTGAACGGCACTTTACAGGAAAGCGAATTACAATACATGCAACAACAAACCGATCTAATGAGATGGGAAGAAATCGACGCATTACTTTATTACGATCGCCGAAGGATCATAATAGAGAGCATCCTATCAAGTATCACCACCAATAAAAAGCTTAAGCAAGGATCAATCAGTGACGAACTGTCATCCACTGACCGACTGCTAACGGAAAATGAAACCACTCCAAAAACCGTGGAAACCATGCTCAACTCACTGCGTAAATTGGATGGACTGCTAACTCACCACTTGGTTAGCAGTAAAGATTTTGCAGACACTGTCAACGCCGTACTAGAAGGTAGACCTTGTCTCAAATTACTAAACAAAGCCAAATTAAACAAAGTACAAACAAAAATTGAAAGCTACAGTAAGGGGTAATTCCCATTACAAGGGGATGAAATTAATATGGAAAATATGCTTAGCATTGGAAAATTCGAATTTGGAATTTATAATCGCAAGATAATGATAAATATTCACCTTCTCATGGTTAGAAAAATGAAAACCAGGTTGTTCAAAATAAAATCCTTTGGAGCATTACAAAAGGATAACACATCAATATATGTAAAGCCCAGTCATCAATATATTTTAACCAATCAAGACGGATATTATTATTTTAACATAAAGGACTTTCAAAAATGTAAAAAAATTGACGAAACACTATTATGTAATCACGAATGGTTCATGTATGAAACTGAACGCAATTGCGAGTATGATCTCCTAACGAACCCCGCGACCATTGAGTATCGAACGTGCAAATTAATTTATAAAAAGAATCCCACTAATGTATTATGGCGATCAAAAACAGGAAGGGAATGGATTTTTGCCTTAAACTCTATAGTCAATATCGCGATATACAGACAAGGACTTAAATTCATAAAACAATTACAAGGGACCGGGACTTTACGAATTAAAGATAAATGTAAAATTCTATACAAGCATGTAACTGTAGATGTAGAACCCGAGAATAGAATGTTTGATGAATTTATTATACGCGACGCGATTTAAGTTTTAGCCAATTAATGTCTGAATTTGAAAAAGAACAAATTAGAGAACAATTTTTAGCATTGACAGCAAAAGGGGATATGGAAATAGACTTCTGGGATACGGTGACATTAATTGACAGAATACACTAATTCGAGCAAAAACACGAAAATATTGTAACCAATCTTCTTATGTTAACAGGAGTGATATTTGGAATATTATTAGTAATTGGGGAAATTTTAGCATTTTTATATTATTATCAAACAATAATGCACATATTGTTTAATGACATAGAAACAACTTTACCAATACGAAATTAATTACGAAATACTATTAATTTTATTACAGATGGAAGATGGAAGGACGTTTCTTATAATTAGCATCCTATTACAACATTACTTATGCATATCGGGACTTGTCGGATTCGATTGCGGGAATTATATTTCCAATGTAACAACAATATCACTTCTCGATGTAGGAGAATGCGATATTAGAGAAGCTAAGTTAGTACCATCAACGGCCAACTAATGCAGATAAATGATTTCGATATAACTCCAGCATACGTTCGTTAAAATCACACGCGTAATGACGTACTGCGGCGGGTATTCTCATGTTTCAAGAGTAGCAAACGGAGAAGCAAGTTATTACAAAGAAATAACTCGCGACGAATGTTTGAAAATAAAAAATACGGGATTCGCGGAAATATACAAAATTCCCATAACGGGCATATCAAGAAACGCGACCACCAACCGGCAAGTAATATTCGCAGGATCAAGCGATAAAAAGGGAAATTGCGAGGGCGGAAGCTTTAATGACGAATACGGACAATATAATAGTGAATACGTAGCAAGTTGGGTCGAAACAACTTTGCAAAATTATCATGTGGAAGTAAGCCTAGATGACGATACGGTAAAACTAGGAAGCGGCGTTGTTTGTACATTTTCAAAGGGAGATTGTGTTGATTACGATGGAGGGAATGTGTTCTGGGATAGATTTTCTTTAGACAATTGCCAAGCAAGACATTATTAGCTATTATACGAAGGAAAAATCGATAGAATACATGAAATAGATAATAATAAAATATTATATACTTTAGAAATGTAAAATGTGACTTTCGCATTATGGAAAAAGGGATAAGTCAAAGTATGTGGTAGAAAATTAATTCGCACAGAACATCCTAAATTACTCATACTAGAAAATAAAGAAGATTCTTTTGTCTCTAAAGAGCCAACGATTGCCGTAAATTTAAATATGTTTGCTTTTATTAATTCAAAATTTTTATACGTGGAAAAATATGTCAGAAAACAATTATCTACCATGTACTATGATATATTAAATCACAATTACAAATTAGAAAGAAAAATAATTGATCAAGCTTTATCATTAGCTGCTATAGCACCCGAAGAGGTAGCATTCAAAATCATGGGAGAACAAGGTTACATAGCGGTTACATCAGACGAAGTTGTACACTTATTAAAATGTGTTAAAGCAGATGTCGAACAACGAGAGGTAGAGAATAAATGTTTTGAACAATTACCCGTGAAGAAAAGACAAGAAGACCTTTTCCTATCTCCACGAACTCGCATCTTAATAAAAGAATGCCGTCCGATACCTTGCGACACTAGATTACCAGTAATGCACAAAATAAATAGATTAGGATACAAATTATTACCCGATCCAATAGAAGTAAAGGCGCCCGAAACGTTAAGGCCACAGACCAAGCCTACGTATGTTAGTCCCGAAACTTTAGCAGTAAGTGGGATTTACTCTCCAAACGATTTAAAACGACTAAGAGACTGAATACTCTTTCCAGTAGAAAAACCAGCGATAGTACATAAATTAGCACTAGGTATCTCGGGAGGCGAAATTGAAAAGGAAAGTATAAATATGTATAACATATTCAGCCAAGACACCATCGCTAAATTAGCTGAGTCGGCATGGAATAACATGTGGTCGAAATTTATGTCATTTGGAACAGCGAGCGCTGGATTAATTGGCATACTGATGCTATTTAGACTCATTAAATTATATGCTCTTTATAGTTTATACGGGTTTTCGGTACATTTAATAGGGGCCGTAGGGAACTCAGTGACACAGTTATTATTACATTTAGGACAACAACAAAAGGAGGAAAGTAAAAAAATTAGAGATACCGAAACAGAAGAAGAAAAGAATGAAGATAGAGAAAACGAAAACAAATCCAATAAAATCCGCGAACAGGGAGAAAAAGCAGCAAAATTATATCCTGACCTTACATCAACAACCGATAATAAACACAGCAATCTACAGTAACTTTTTAGCTCACAGATGTTTTAAACAAAAACCCGAAGTCCACGACATCATAGATATAAACAATTACGAAATGGTTTTTTGCTCTCAATGCTATCAGGAGGAAATAGAGAAAAGGAAATAGCCGAAGGAAACTCACTTGTCACTTGTCAGTCACTTTTCATCGATCCTTACACAACACTGGATATTGTAGATTACTCCCACTGGATTGCGATAAGTGTGGAAAAATCTTACAATACCTCCGACCAGTAATAGAGTGCAGTATTTGTACCGAATTCTTTTTCTCTCTGGAACTCTAAAAAAAGGAAAAAAACAAACGATGGATTCACCTATCTTGCGAAAAGTATTGTATCGCGCAATAGGTCAAAAATGGAAGTGTTGCTATTCATGCACAATAAACAATAAGAAACGTTACTATGTTGAAACAGTCGCTTATTACTTAAGGAGATTGTGACACACACAATAGTGTCAATTTAAAAATGGAAAATAAAATTTAATTTTTGAGCCTGTATGAATGTTACACG
>JAXIUT010050168.1:0-11050 GCA_035586675.1 Eurytoma californica | reverse complement strand
GTTCGTGTATGATCATTCGAGTCTTTACCACCTCCTAAAAAATCAACGAACGTTCGAGTCACTCTCTACACAAATTGCAAGAATTATTTGTTGCAAGGTTTCCTGTGCCAATTCCTGCAGGTAATCCCTACAGAAATTCTTTGACTGTTTTCTATCCTCGTTTTCCTGCAGAATTTTCTCCAGGGAAACCCTGCAGGATATCCTGCAAAGAAACCCTGCGGGATCCGGCTATAGCAGGGAAACATCCTGTAGAAAATATTGCAGGGTATTTTCAACAGGGTCTGCCTCCCCTACCATCTCTTCTCCATCTTCCTCAATTTTCTTTGTCCATTCCCGCCCTGACCACCCTATTTTCTCCATCATCATCCTCCTATCTTTCTCCTTGGACTTCTCTCTAAGCTCTTCCCTATTCTTCTCATTTTCTTTCGTTCTTACAAACCGGCACATCCCCTCCAATGTGTTTCTGTCTTTGTCTCTCAAGTTCACTTCCCACCTAGCTACTCTTTTCGCAGTTATGACTTCGATTTTTTCTATTCCTGTGTCAAGCATAAGCATATACGAGGGCGTTTGTCTGTCAACTTTTAGCACCCACTTCATGTATTTCTCCTGTAATCTTTCTATTTCTTTCTGTTCTTTCCATTCCCATAATTCTAATCCATACTCATTCTCATTTTCCAATTGTTTTTGAATCTCCTTTCACCAATGCTCTACATCCTTCCCATAACCGCATTCGCTTTCACTGTAATCTTTCTTATGTGATTTGTCTCTTTGCTGTTTTTTTTCATTTCATAATCCAAATACGTAAATTTTTTAACCATTTCTATTCCCTTCCCTTTCAACATAAACTTGTATTCTTTTCTTCTTCCTCCTGCTTTCCTAAAACACATAATCTTCGTTTGTTCCACGTTCAAAGTTAGTCCCTTGTCTCTCAAATACCTTTCCAATTTCTTAATCATTTTTTTCATACTTTCTTCATCCTCCGCCATTAATGTTATGTCATCTGCATACGATATATATCCTATCCAAGTTGCTCCTATGTTTGCTCCGCCTCCCTGAACTTTTCTCATCTCCCCTTCCATGTCCGAAACAGCTATGTTGAATAAATCTGCACTAAGCGGGCATCCCTGCCTAACTCCTTCTTCCGTTTCAAATTCATCTACCACTTCTCCTTCTATCATTATTTTTACCCACGTCTCTTCATATATTTCTTCTAACCTTCTTACCAGTCTCTCATCTATTTCCTTTTTCCTTAGAATTTTCCATATCTCTTCTCTTTTTACTTTGTCAAAAGCTGCCTTCAGATCAGCAAAGCATACAAACAGTTTTCGTTTCTCTCTTTTTATCTGCCGTTCTATTATCTCGCTTATCACACATATTGCTTCGGTCGTGCCTTTCCCTTTCCAAAATCCAAATTGAGTCTTGTCCAAAACTTCTTTTTCTTCCATTTCCTTGATTAATCTCTTCCTTATCCATTCCGCATATATTTTATATCCCGAATCCATGAGAGTAATTCCTCTATAGTTCCCCTCGTTCTCCCTACATCCTTTCTTACATATCGGTTTAACTATTCCCCCTTTCCATTCCCTTGGTATTCCATTTCCATCCCACACTCCTTTGATTATTTTAGCCATCGCCCTTGTTGTCTTACCCCCTCCATATATCCAAGCCTTGTTTGGAATGCCATCTTCTCCTGCTGCTTTGTGTTTCTTCATATTCTTTATAATCTCCTCTGTAACATCTTTGTCCTCCTCCTCCCTTTCCTTTCTCCTATCTCTATCCTCCTTTTTCTCTTCTTCCTTACCTTCCCTAATATCATATTGTTTCCGAATATGCTTTATCCATCTTTCTTTGCTTATTTTTTTTATATCCGCACCTTTTTCTTTTTCCCGTTCACTTCCCCCCAGAATTTCTTTAGGCTTTTATCTTCCTCAATCTCCTTTATCCATTTCACCTGCTGCTCTTCCTTCTTTTTTTGTACAAGTTCTTTACATTTCTCTCTCTTCTTTTTCCTCTCTGCTACACTAATCGCTTCCCTTTTTTCTCTCCTCACTAATTCTCACTCCTTTTTATTGTACACTCCTCGTCCCACCATCTTTCCTTGTTTACCTCTCTTCCTCCGTTTCTTTTCTTTTTTTCCACTGCATTTTTTATCCTCTCCTTTATTCTACTCCAAACTCCCTCTTCGTTTACTTCTTTTATTTCTTCCTTATATTCCTCTAGCTCCTTTTTACCCCATGCTATGTATTCTCCTCCTGTTTCTTCTTCTTCTTCCTCTTCTTCCTTTTCCCATTTAATTATCATTTTGATGTGGTCCAATTCTGTACATTCTGTCACCTCCAGTCTCTCTCCTCCTTTTTCGCCCATTATGATGTAATTTATCACCGTATCGCTCTTCGCTCCTATGTAAGTATAGTCTCCCTCCTCGTCTCCTTCTATGCAACTGTTCAAGATCCCTAAACCTGTCTGATCCAACCATTCTAAGAGTTCTGTCCCTTCTCTATTTCTCATCTTATCTTTACTCTTTCTCTCCTCTCTTTCATCGTTCCAAATTCCTCCCTCTTCTCCTGTTCTCGCGTTAAAATCTCCGCCTATCATTATCTTCGCCCCCGGCTCCTCTTCTATCCACTTTTTCATCATTTCATAGTTCCTTTCTTTTTCTTTGCTCATATATACTAAAATTATTAGCCACTTTCCTTCTTTTCCATTTATCCTGACACCTATAACCTCTTTTGAATCACCCTTTTTCCATTACACTACCTTTCTATCCTTGTTTTCTTTCAGTGCCAAAACAGTTCCCCCTTTTGCTCTTCCCTTTCTATGTACTTTTATCGCGTCTATACTATTCCATTCAAACTTCCCTAACTCTTCCTCCCATTTCTCCTTCTCCGTTTCCCAAGTCTACTCTCTACCTAATCATATCTACTCTCTTCTCTCATTCTTTCTCTTTCTTCCCTTTTCTTTTCTTTTTCTTCTATTTCCCTCTTCAAGACTCCCCATTTCCTTTCCCACTACTCTTGTCTCTCTTTATCTCTTACTTCTGGCTTTCTCTCCAATTCCTTTAATTGTTCCTCCTGTATCTCCGTGATCATTCTTACCATCATTGCCATATTTAATTCTTCCCCTTTCTTCTCATCCATCTTTTTCTCCTCTGTTTGTATCTTCGTTTCTGGTGTTATCTCTATTTTATTGCTTCTTTGGAAAACTACCTCCTCTTCTTCTTTATTCCCTTCAACTTTCTTCTTCAGTCTTTCACTATCATTCTCTATGGGGCTTATTGCAAATCTCTTTTGATTTTTATCTGTCTGCTTACCGTTTAACCATTCTCTCATATTTCCTCTCAAAACTCCTTTTGGTGTTTCACAGTCTGCTGCAAAACCCCCTGCCGCTTGCTCTTCCCCTTCCATCTCTCTTTTCTTCTTGCTCACGAACACTGTTTCTCGTCTGTCCTCTTTCTCTCTTTTTCCTAACCTCTTCTCCACTCCTAAAACCTCCTCTGTTCCTTTTTCTATCTCTCACTGCTCAACTCCTCCGTTCCTTCTCTAATACGTGTCTTTCTCCCGCCGCTCAACTCTCTCTACACTACTAATTCTATGCTCCCGCCTCTTTATCTCCTCTCTCTCTCTTTCCCAATTCTAACTTTCCCTTTCTCAAAAACTCTTCTCTACTTCTTATCTCTCTTTACCCTTTCCTTTCGTCCTTTCCCTTTTCCTGTTGATACCTCAACTCCTTACCTCTGTTTTTCTCCTTTCCTTTACTCTTTCACAGTTTTTGTTTTCTCTTTTTACTTCTCTTTGCTCCCCTTCAAATCCAATACATCTACTCACACAAATACTCCCTCTACATCCTAGTATTATTAATAATTATTATTAATAATTTATAGAAAGTATTCTTAAGAGGGCCATATACCTAAAAAATTTTTTTTACAAAATCACCTAAAAAAAATAAAATTGTAAATATTAATAAAATTTTATAATAATACCTTAAAAGTATATTAAATCTTTAATAAAATGGACCCAAACTGAGGCCCCTAAAGTCATTTTATCTTATGCTATGTTAATTTCCAAATTTTTTCTTTGGCGTAATATGCAGCCCCAACCAACTGATCAATTTTGATGAGCTTCGGCTTAAATTGTTGGGAATTAACGTAATTTGTGTTGTATCAGTTGAAATTATTTGAATAAATATCTCAAAATGTATAAAATCTACTTTAATTTCTTTAATTTCATGAATTTATACAGTTTTTTAAATATTTGAAATATTTACTCAAATAATTTCAACTGATACAACTTGTTGGATTTGGCTAAAGGTATTTTATGACATTTTATGGAAATAGTTTGTACGTGCGTTTTAATGAATTGTGCGTCTTTACATTTTAAGAAAAGGTCGATAATCTGCGAGGCGCGGGGACTATTGGCAATAAAGCGACCCCAATAAAAGGTCCCTTGCGACCGTAATTAAGGACTAGAAGCGCCGAATGAACTATCCCAAGGTGCGTGGCATGTGTTGTACCGAAGCGTCGGTACATAGGTATAAGAAGACGAAAAAATGTACGGAAAAGAGTTAGTTGTATTTGAGATCTGAGTCGGTGTGCTTCGGGCTGCCTCTTGAGCGAAATAAAGCATCTTAGAGTTGAAGACACTCCTTTATTTAAATAATTGTTTACCCCCTTCCTAACAAAACACAACTCTTCAGGCACAAATTACATTAATTCCCAACAATTTAAGCTGAACCTCATCAAAATTGATTAAATTAACATAACAAGATAAAATTACCTTAGGGACCTCAGCTTGGGTCCATTTTATTAAAAATTTAATATACTTTAAAGTTATAAAATTTTATTAATACTTGTAATTTTATTTTTTTAGGTGATTTTATAAAAAAAACTTTTTAAGTATATGACCCACTTAAGCAAAAACTTCCACAAGGTGGTGAGAAAACGATATCATCAAAATTTATTAATTAAAGATAACGTTTTATATGATTCATTTTAACAATTGTACAATTAAATATTATGATAAATCGATAAAGCAATAAAAAAAAAATGTCGACAATTTTATACTCATATCAAATACACTTCTGTAAAATTGATTTATAAGCAAACTTATTGAAAAAAATAAAAAGCATTAAAATAGATAACTCTAAAAATCGAAAAAAAAGAAAAAACCATGGGTAACCTTAAAAAATTTTTGTTTTCCCCAACTGATAAAAAAAACAAAAAAAAAAAATGATTTTTTACAGATTAAAATCCAATCGACTATAAGCTGAGATCTAGACCTTTACACCCCAAACACACATACATTCATACAGACATGTTCTAAAAAGTCAAAAATATTTTAAAACATGTTTTTAACATTTTTTATGAAAGTTCAAATTTTTATTATTAGAAAGCTTCCTAGGAAGAAAACAAAAAATGGAATAAAATTTCTATAATGGAATAATATTTCTATTTTCTAGAAAATTGTAAAGGAAATCATGCAGGAAAACGAGAAAAGAAAATTGCAAAGAAAAATCTGCAAGGAAAAGTAGCATGCAAATTCCCAATGAGAAACCACGCAGTGTTTTTTCTTGTGACGTTTCCCTGCACGATTTCCTATAGAAAAACGCTGCAGAAATTCCTCTAGAATTTTCTTGTCGCATTTCCTTGCTGGATTTCCTCCAGGGAAACCCTGCAGGATTTCCTACAAGGAACCCCTGCGGGATTCTGCTTTAGCAGGGAAACACCCTGGAGGGAATCCTAAAGATCCTTTTCGTAAAATAACTTGCTGCCTAGTCCTGCCGGTTTGTAGCTACCGGGTATATCGGCGCGATGTTGCCTGGCCACGAGGCCTGAACGTATCCGTAGAGAGCGACGAAAAAGAGAAAACGAACGTGGTTCTGCCACGTGGGTCAACTTAATAAATGGACCGTCCAGATAACAAAAAATCGTTCGATCGCGTGCGGCGAGATGCTCTTTCCTGCTTCACTGCCTAAGGGACGACGACGATCGGTACCTGGCTATCACCTCCAAACTACGTTGCGTAGAAAGATACCTGCCGGACCTGAATGCTGGGGAAAAATAAAGCGCTTCCACCGAAAAACTATTTTCACAAACTAAAAACGGTCGCGAGGTGCAGAGACTTTCCACCTGGCTGCCAATTTACCGGACGGCAACTTGCGCCAGTACGTTTTCCTCTTCTATGCGGTTCACTCCGATGCGCTAAACCCACCCGCTCTGGCACTACTCCACGCCCCATACCTCCTGTCTCGCCGTTGACCAAGGCTCCGAGTAGTCGACGCTGCACTGCTGTACACCGGGAATGCCACACGCTCTCCGCGTAGCTTGGACCTGGCGGTACGGCTACGCTCCTCCTCAGAAAGACCTCGGCCGGTGATTCCATAACTCTACTCGCCTGAAGATGATGATCACTGCTGCTTGATTCTGTCTGTCGCATGCTCTCATCATTATCCACTTCTTTAATCTCGCTCCACTCTTACCTCTAACCACTCTGTGGAATCAGCAGATGCGAACTGAGGCTGCGGCCACGAGCCCTTCGAGGTCCCACGCTTTCGGCGCTGTACCACACACTTCGGCCAATTAACGGGTCGCGTGGTCGTCAACTTAGATAGGCCAGTGAATAGAGCTAAAAAGGTACCGCCAGGGACCGAATACTCGGGAGAACGGCCGATTTGTACAGTGGCAGATGATAGTAAGACGAAGGGCAACTATGTCTTGGTTTTGCATAATTTTTTATAAAAAAAGTAGTTTTATTATCATTTATTCAACAATATTTTCCGTCAGATGGCGACACGTGCATGCCTAATGGCAGAGGTAAGAGAGAGATTACCAGAGAGCGACTCCGGTGCTGAAAGCGGTTAAAAAAAATGTTGCGATATATCAGTTTATCACTACAATATATGACATATGATGTACCAACTCTAAAGTGATAACATGTACAAGTGATAAACTGATACATTGGAAATGTTTTTGCCACATGAATTTAGTTGCCCACTATCGCCATCACATGGACACGCATAGAACCTTGCGCATCTCGGATCCTGAGGGCTGACGGCTGGTATCAGAAAGTGAAAACGTATGTGGATTTTAATGATAAAAGAATGATTCCTCAAAAAAGAAGTTTATTTCTACCATCATAGTAGATAGTTGTAGTACTCAAAAAATGGATAAAATAAAATCCAAAGTTTTAAGGTTAAATATTGGATAGTCTTTATTGCTCATCAAGTAAAGTTCATAATATAAGCAGAAGGAGTCTGTTATGAACTTGACTAAATTTGACGTTGTTTATAGTCAACAGAGCTGAAGTTGGTGAAACGTATGCTCAACTTGGTAGTATTTGGCGTTATTTATAGTGAATTTGGTTGAACTTGGTGAAACGTACGGTGAACTTCGTTCAACTTAGCGTTCTTTATGCTGAACTTCACTGAACTTGGTGAAACATATGGTGAACTTGGTTGAACTTGGCCTCATTTACACTAATCATGGAAGAACTTAGCGATGTTTATTCCGAAATTGGCTGAACTTCGTGAAACGTATGCTGAACTTGGCTCAACTTATCGTTATTTATACTGTACTTGCTTCAACTTAGGGTATTGTATGCTGAACTTGCTTGAACTTGGCGTTATTGATACTGAACTGTATGCTGAACTTAGTTGAAACTGCCATAATATATAGTAAAATTGGCTGAAATTGGTTGAACTAGGCATCATTTACACTGAACTTGGCTGACCTTAGTGTATACGTATACGTTTCCCAAAGTTGACCCAACTTCACTGGAAATAACGCCAAGTTCTGCCAAGTCCAACCATGATCACCATACTTTTTAACAAGTTCAGACCAGTTCAGTATAAGCAACCAGAAGTTCAGCAAGTTCAACCAATTTTGGTATAAATAATGGTTGTTTCTACCAAGCTCAGGGCACAATTCCCAAGTTCAGCCAAGTTATATTTTACCAATGTCAGCCAACTTCGGTGTAAATAATGCCAAGTTCACGTAAGTGCTCTATGTTTCATCAAGTTCAGTCTAGTTCAGTGTAAATAATGGTCAGTTCAGCCACGTTTATAGTAAATATCGCCATAGTTCAATTCAATCGGTAATTTCAGCCATGTTCAATAATTGAACGCTAAATTCAACCGAGTTCAGCATACTTTTAACCAAGTTCACCAAGTGTAGTATAAAATACCCTAAGTTCAACCAAGTAGAGCAGGCACTTTACTAAGTTCAGACAAGTTCAATATAAATAACTCCAAGTTCAACCAAGTACAGCATTCTTTTCTCCAATTCCAACCAAGTTCAGTTGAAATAATGTCAAGTTCAGCCAAGGTTCACTATAAAAACGACAAAGTTCATCCAAATTCAGGATAAATACTGTAAAGTTCAACCAAGTTCACGACGCTTTCTATCAAATTCAGGCAAATTCAGTTTAGATAACTCCAAGTTCAACCGTGTTCCACATACGTTCCGCCAAGTTCAGCCAAGGTTCACTATAGACAATGCCAAGTTCTGCCATGTTCACTGTAAACAACGTCAAGTTCCAATTTCAGCGTAAAATATACCATGGTGGTGAAACTAATGCTGAACTAAAACTGCATTAGATGCTGGTTTTATTATTCATGATCGTGATATACGTCGATGGGCTTTACAAGCTCAAAAAGAAGTAGGCTTGGAAGATATTAGATTTAAAGCATCGAAACACTGGCTAGCAAAGTTCAAGGCTGCTCATAGAATAGTATCTAGAAAAATGAATAAATTTGTTACCAGAAAAATAATAGAAAGTATTTCCGAACTAGAAGAAAAAGCAGATGCGTTTGTTGCCGATGTTAAATCATATGCATCAGTAATTGGAATCGAGAATGTATATAATTTCGATCAGGCAGGATTCCAAATAGAAATGCACTCTGGAAGAACGCTAGAAGTTGAAGGAGAAAAGCAAGTGCAGTGTGTATTGCAATCAGTATCATCTACTACACACAGTATACCATACAGCCACTTATATCAGCTACAGGACAAGTACTGTCACCACTTTTCCTTGTTTTAAAGGAGGGCAGTGGTCAGTTTGGACTTATTTTAGAATACAATTTATTCAGACCAGAAAACGTTCACGTACAAGCCTCTAAATCAGGAAAGTTAACTACAACTAAGTATAAATTTAATTTTATTTAATTTTATAATCAACAAATTTACGAATAAAATTTACGATTTTAGATCTGTTTAAAATTTGATTGAATTCTTCAAAAATTATTGAAATCGGTGAGTTCGGGTTCGGGTACTTTCCTTGTAAGTCATTTTTTAAAATGGGAACCCATATTTTTGCCTTCAGATTCTGAAAGAGTGGGAAATTTTACGTTAAGATATGTATCTATATTAGAGATCCGAGTGACCCGTCTGCTAAAAATGTCAAAATTAACATGAGAGGCTCTGATCAACATTTTAATCGATCTCCCGTAACCTTTAGACGGCCAGAATTTTTTTAAAATTATTCTTGAAAATTGCCCAAATTAGTGTCTGGTATCATGTATCAACTATATACAAAGTTCATATCACAGGGCGAGCCAAGATATCGAGTTTCCGGTCCTATAGAGGCTAATAAATTTGCAAAATGATGTTATACGATTTTAAGGGGGTCACATGATAAAGATCTTGATTTTGACCTAGAGATGAAACTTAAGGGTCATTTGAAGGTAAACTACTGTTTTTTAAATAGGAAACCCTATTTTTACTTCGGATTCTCATAGAGTGGGGAATTCTACGTTCAGGTATCGATCCATATTAGGGGTCCGAAAGACTCATATGGATTATAATCTCTGCTGAAACTTTAACCTCAAAAAATGACCTAATCTGAAAGTATATACTACATCTAAAAGCGCACGCAAAGCAAAATTACCAATCGAATCTTACAAGTATAAGAAACCGAGACCAGTAGAAGAAATTTAAAGCATAACTGCAATTGCAAAATAAAAAAACATCATCAAGGAGCGTTATCAATGTTAAAATAAAAATTTCAGTGAGTAAAATGATGATTATAGAATGCAATATTTAGCGATTTTTAACAAAATTATAACAATTATACTTACCTATATCCATCAAATCCATATTCTTCAATAAACCAGCGTAAATTAGATAGTAAAAATCTTAAAACTTCATATTGACCATAATTAAACAATCTACTATCCCACAAAGGGTGTTCTCCCTTTTTACCAGAATGAAAAAAACAAGCATCCGTGCCATCAAACATATTAAGACCATCTAAAGTATTTTTTGAAGCATGTGAATGTACAACATCCAGTAAAACATATAGACCATATTGATGTGCGGTGTCAATTAATTCTTTCAATTCTTCTGGAGTACCATAACGTGATGAGACAGCAAAAAAAGATGTAACCTATATTTTCAAAATGAATGTTAATAATTCCTATTTATTAAAATTTTATTACACGATTTTTTAAATTTAATAAAACAATAATAAAATTAAGATAGTAATAATAGTGCATGAGCTACATTACTAATGTTATGTGATTTCTGTAAGAAAAATATAGGTAATTTCTCATTAAGTCAAGGCAATATTTCGTATTCAGTGACAAAAATTAGGTAAATAAATTTTTTGCAGTCAAGGGTAAGAATTCCACACCTCCTCCAAAAATCTTACTTTTAGAAAAAATTCCTCAAAAAAATTTCGGACTCAGTGGGAATCGAACCCTTGACCACTTGGACATAGTTCGCTTAGCAGACAAGCGTGTTAATCACTAGACGAACGCCACCCCATTGGAAGGAAATATTACATAACCGAAAATTATTCTGAAAATCCTGCAGAAACATTAACAACAGAAATCCTGCAGAAAACGTGCAAATCGTGTAGTGTTTTCTAGCAGAGAAAAGACGCAAGAAGAAATGTAGTAATGAAATATGAATTTTTAGAAAAATAGTAATTATAGAGATCTACTACGTCTAAAATTTTGAGCGTTAGACCTTAGTAGTTATGGGGCCACTATGGAGCGTCACAACAAACCCCCACTCCTCCGCCCGTGGTCAATGACCGGAGGAGTGGGGGTCCAGACG
>JAXIUT010050137.1:0-11056 GCA_035586675.1 Eurytoma californica | reverse complement strand
ATTTGGTTGATTATATGGATGAAGAAAGATTGATAAAGAAAAGAGAGAAAGATATGGTTAATAACATGAACGAAGAATGAGTCAAGAAGAAAAGAGAGAAGGATGTGATTGACTGTATGGATCATGAGCGATTGAGAAAAAAAGAAAGAAAAATTTGGTTGATAATATGAGTGAAGAAAAAATGATAAGTATAAACCCGGGTGAAAATAATCAGCTGCGAAAAAAGCTGTGAACTCAGCTGCGAAATCAGGCTGCGGACTCAGCAACGAAATCAGCTACAGATTTGGCACAATTTCGAAACTGATTTCGAAGCTGCATTCACAGCTGCGGTTTAGAATATTTCTACTCTGACAGTATTTCGCAGTTGAGTTTGCAGCTGATTTTATATCAGATTTCCCAGCTGATTTCGCAGCTGACCAGGAGAGTGTCATACCTCCGGAACACCAATCTCTTGAAAAATTTGTATGGTGTTTTCTTGTACCTAAATATGAAGCAGGATACCTTTAGTTTGATCCCATAGGCCTTTCTAACTTATATGGAGACTTATACGTGTTTCTCATACCGTATACTCAAATATCATGAAATATCTCAAAAACATTATATTATTAATTACCATTGCTTTATTTTTACTATAATTATCTATGTAACAAAAACTAAACATAATTTAAAAAAAATGAAATAGATTTCAGACATTCGTATGCACCTTTACCTATTATTCAGCGGATAAGAACATCTTTTATCAATGTAATGCTCCTATTAGAGATCCTTTGCTGCTGCTGATTGGAGCAAGTGAATTAACATTCTCATTTAAATTCTTATTCACATCCGCAATAATATAATATATTTTAAAAAAGTAAGCCACATGAAGAATCTTGATCGAATTAGCAGCAGCGAAGGATCTCTAATAGGAGCATTGGACTGATAAGAGATGTTAATATCCGCTGAATAATAGGTGAAGGTGCATACGAATGGCTGAAATCTATTTCATTTTATTAAAATTATTATGTCTTTTTGTTATATAGATAATTATAGTAAAAATAAAGCCATGGTAATTAATAATCTCATGTTTTTGAGATATTTCATGATATTTGAGTATTCGGTATGAGAAACATATATAAGTCTCCATATAAGTTAGAAAGGCCTATGGGATCAAACTAAAGGTATTCAGCTTCATATTTAGGCACAAGAAAACACCATACAGAGTTTTGTAGAGATTGGTGTTCCGGAGGTGTGACACTCTCCTGGTGTGACACTCTCCTGGTGAGTTCACAACTAAGTTTACAAGTGATCTCGCAGCTTATTTTTTTAAGATGTGATTCGCTGTATCTCTAATTTAAAAAAAATAGAATTTTTGCATTTGTAAGTGCACTTATATGTGTTATCATCCGGATGGTATATTGGAAAAAAAGTGTTATGAAATTGATTGTAGCGATATTAGCATTCTTTTAAATAAAAATTACAAATTAAAATATGCTAAAATCGTTTTATAGCACATGTTTTCAGATGTACCATTCGGATGATAACACCATTAGTCTCACTTAGAAATTAAAAAGATCTATTTTTAATAAATTAAAGTTTCAGCGAATCTTATCTTTGAGAAATCAGCTGCAAAAGCAGCTTTGAACTCAGCTCCGAAATGGGGCAAAATGTGGAGCTGATTTCACAGCTGATTTCGCTGTTGAGTTTGCAGCTAATTTCGCAACTGATTTTTTTCAACAGGGAAATAAAACTTGGGGGTTGGCGCGAGAAGCGCGCAGGGGGCGGAGCCCCCTAGTTTATATTAAAAATTATTATAAAAATTATTTTAAAATTAAAAAATATTATATATCACAGGCTCGGTAAGACTAAACAAACAAGAAAGATTATTATTTGCAAGAAATAAAAATTCTGTGACAGAAATACCAACAACTGCAAGATCTATGTTAATAAGATATTGGCGTTAGTGAAGTGAAAATCACTTAATTAAACTCTCTTGTTTCTCCTGATAACCAAGTTACCAGGAAACAAGCAAGATAGTGTTAAAGATAATTATTTTTTAGTTTTAAGCTCTAGTTTTTAAGTTTTGTTATATAACAGAACCAGCGAACAGGAAGTGAATTCCTCTGCTGGGTTACTTTTGTTAAACACTTTTGTAATGTAAATTATCGTAATATATTTTTAATGTGTTATTGTAATTTTCTCTGTATAAATAAAATAAAAAAATTTCGTTCAAGATTTTTTAATTTACCTTAAGGCGGTCCAACACCATTAAAAGTAAAAAAATCGATTTTTTTATTTTACATGTATCGTTCTACGTATCATTCTACACCTATAAAAAAATTTTGGCGCAAAAAATAAAAAAATTTAAAATGTTAGAGAACAGAAAAATCCCTAGGAAATCTCTAAAATTAAGGTGATGCATACGCATTGTAATAATCATAGTTATTTTATTATTGTATGTAATTCCTAACCTCTTCAAGTGTAGGCTTGTGATTCATAGAGTAGTTTATAAAACATAAATTGCAAAATCTGAGGCTGATGTCCATCTAGTTTTCGAAATAGAATGATTCAAAGTTACGATTTTTAACACGGGTTCATATGGAGGACATTGAAAAAAGCCGCTTTGCTTGCGAATAAACAAAACTACATTCAAGAACTTAACCAAAATTGACACAAAAACAGGTTACAATGTTTTGAATTCACTCTGTCAATCGGTGCGAGATCCACCACGTAGTTTTTCTGTTATTGCTCTTCAAAGAAGTAATTCGGCCATATGACGATATATATAGTTATAGAGTTTACTTTGATAACCTAGTTAATTAAATGTTTTCAAATTCTATAAAATTATTAAAAAAGTATTTACATTAGTCTAAGGTGATTCGATCAAGGTTAGAAATGATTATAATAATTTAGATTCTATTGAAATTTATTTATAATCATCTTTTGTAAGTAAACCTCTACTTGACTCGCATAGTCGGCTAAGAACTACCTCAAGGAGTCGGAACGAGGTCAAAAACGCCGCTACCATCAGCGCGCCACTCTACTACCTCGTCCACACCGAAGGCATCAGTGCCGTTATCAGCCCGGGAGAATTCAAACTTGTCTTCCGTCACCTCTCCGGGCGAAAACAAGCTGTGGCAGCCGGCCTCCGCATTGTCTCCGTTTTCGTCCTCCTAGGATCCATCTCGGTATTAGTTAATATTCTTTTCTTGCACGACAACTACAGACCAAAATTTTTAAGCAATTTAAATAAGGTTTAGCTTAAAATGTTTTTTTTTTTTAATGTCATTTAGTGCCGAATCTATTAGTTTGTTATTTTTTCACTTGTATCAAATACCTGATGTCTTAAGAGTGACATTAAAAGTGAAAGATTCCATTTTTTTACATATTGACTGCCCTAAAATAGTAATAAATTTATTGTCCTTAGCAAATAATTTCGTCCCTAAATGACATTAATAACAAACATTTTAAGGTAGTAACCCAGTAAAAAGAATTACCGTTCGGAATTGACTAAAACTTAGCACATAGGTAGATTTTAATGTAAAAATGACTCAGTTAAATTTTTTTGTATCTAGGATTCATGACAAAAAGTTATTAACATTTTCTTTCTCGGGCTATTTAGCATTGGGTCTTATGGAAAAATGTGGTCTTTATAAAATTATGAAAAAACTACCGTTCAGATTTTAGCGAAACGTTGCATCAGATTACGTCACAAGCTAAAGAACATTTTGAGTGTTTAAGAGCAATCATTCGGTACTTAAAAGCTAAGTAATTAATTAACTTATATAAAAAACCGTAATGTGACAATATCGCAACGATGGTTAGATTAGCGCGTTGTTTGAATTCTAGAGGTATATATAGATATACCACCTTCTGTTTTACTTCGCGACATTGCCACATTTAAACATCACACTATTCAAATGCGGGAAATCATTCGCTTGACTAGAGTTTCTAAGTTACTTCCTTAAGCCAAGCCTCATATAAATTGATTAAAAATTGCGGTTTGTAGTGGTCGTGTAAGGAAAGAATATTCGGCAACCGATATCTGAGGTTCCAGATGGAGTTATGACTGCAGCTGGATAAAAATTAGTAAAAAATGTTATATAATATTAATATATAATACGAATATAATTTTTAATCTGCAACTCTTTTTTAGGTAAATAACTGAGAAAAGGGGCTATATGTCCCATAGCCGCTTAAAGTCAATACTTTAGTTAGTTCTAAAATCATTGGACCAGAGAAACCTAAATGCCCGGAGTTTCTGATGTGCAGAATTCAACTGAGTCGTGATTCCTCGCCCATTTTTCTTTGTGTCATCTATTAACCTCCGCAAGTTCCGCATTCCTCAAGAAGCCGGATCTGCTGCTAAGCCTGCGATCATTTTGTGGCGATTACAACCACAAGATTATCATGGATGATTTCAATGACGATCTCCTTAGTGAAAATAATGATGCCAAGTTCTTACGGAAGCTTGTTGCTGAATTTTCTGTACGGATTGTGGACCATGGTCCCATACACTTTTCTAAAACCTCAAGAATGTGGATTGATGCAATACTTGTCGACGATAATGGTACCCCTCTCAGTGCAAATTATCAATGACCGCCCTTCAGAGGCAAGCATGATATCATTGTCTCTATTGAGTCTTTATTGTGATTCCGGATCTATCCATCCCTATGGATAGTTTTTCCTATAGAGATTATAACAGCATTGAAGCTGCCTCCCTAAATTCTTTCTTCTCTGACTGCGATTGGTCTCCACTGAGCAACACAAACGGCAGCTTCGATACAAAACTGGACTGTCTCAATTCAAACCTTACGTCGGTCATCAACAATTTCGCGTCGATTAAACAGGTGACAATTAGATATAAGTCTCTGCCTTGGATCTCCGCTGAGCTTCAGGAGCTCTACCGGAAAAAAGATGCTGTCCGGCACCCCAAAGTGCATTCCCAAATATCAGACTTTCTCTCATCAAACAATATTCTCGAGCCTTTCCTGTCAGGTTTCAGGAATTTTCACTCCACTGAAACTGCACTACTGAAACTGACTGAAGATATTCGTAAAGGTATCGACATCGAATTAGTTACACTGCTATTATACGCCCTGTTGCATACTAGCTGAATTACAAAGAATCGGATTCTTTCTCTCGATCTGCACTCCTGTGGGTCAGATCGTATTTTCAAGGTCGAAGACAGCTTGTAATATCAAATTCTCAAAAATCTCCATGGGTTGATGCTAATTTTGGAGTCCCGCAAGGTTCTGTGCTTGGCCCCCTTTTTTTCTATCTCTATATTAACAACCTTAGCAGTGTACTAAGCATCCCTGACGTCCAACGCATAATCTATGCGGCCGACAGGCATACGTCGAAGCCCCACATATAATATCCAGATGGGCCTTAACATCATGGCCTCGGTCGCTCTTCTGTGGCTGACTGGTCGCCGTATGTCAGAATGAGGCTCAACTGTTGTAAAACTCAGGCGATACTGTTTGGTACACCCCGCACTGTCACGTCGATCTACAGTAGCTTTCCATGCATTGAGCTTGGGGACGGCACCACGATTGTCCTGTCAGACACAGCCCATAGCAAAAAAGTATGCATACATTTTCTGCACAAATAGAATTTTTTTCTTGAGCCAAAAAATATTGCTTTAGTCTTACCAGGTTTAAGACGCAGGCCGGAGCTATCCGCCCATGCAGCCACCAGTCGCGCTGCTACGGCTAGCTGGGCCATCCCCTCCAAGAATTTATCTTTAGTGGTATGTAGATAAATCAAGTAGGTCTTGTAGGTCGTTAACATATAAGCTGAATAGCAGGGCTCCCAGAACGGAACCCTGTGGAACATCCAGATTGGTTTCCCACCAGTTGGAACTTCCATTTTTATTTGAGATCACCATCTGAGTGCGCTCGTGTAAGTAGGATTTAATCCATAGGAGAACCATCCGCGAGAACCCAAGCTGACGAAGCTTGGATAACAATTTAGTACGAGAGATGGTGTCAAAGGCCTTGCTAAAATTGAAAAGTAGCCAAAGCATAACTTTCTTCTTGTCGATCGCCATGTATACGTCATCAGTCAGCTTTAATACCGTGGTTTGAGTACTATCATGCTTTCTAAAGCCGGCCTGGAGAGGACCTAAGATTTTATTTTTATTTAAATACTCCGTGATTTGGGCATGTGCGATTTTTTCGAGTACTTTAGACAGAAAGCAGAGCAGCGCTATCAATAAGCTGATAGATACTCGGGAAGATGCCCTGCGTGAAAGAGGAGTTAGAAATATTAACAATAAAGTCGCCAATTATTAGGAGAGCTTTCACAATAACCTCTTAAGGGACTCCATCTATACCTGTAGCCTGGAAGGAAAAGTGAGCAATAGCAAGGACCACATAATTAAGATTAACAGGGCTAAAAGAAAAACCAACTTCGTTCGCCGATAAAATGACGTCCAGGTTTCCGGCAGTAGAGACGGAGATACCGCCGCGAAGTGCTTATTCAGCTCACCCGGCGTAAAACCATTAAGTTCATCCTCTTTCCGTTTAGGTAAGAGGCCGAGGTTCCGCATTTCCTTCCAAATATTTTTATTACCGTCAAGAGCGTCAAAGAGATGATTGAGAAGGAAGGATCGACACTCTTAAGCTGAGCGAACGTCGGCCTCGTTACATAGCTGAAGGTATTCGTTGAACAACTCGTTTGTACCGTCTAAGCGTAGCGTTCCGCTTATCAATGAGTAACTTCAGTTCAGGACCAAACCAAGGAGCATGTTTTTTATTCGGGCAAACCATTTTAGTTGGTGCCAAGTTGTCAATTACTAAATTTAAATTTTCATTAAGATTTTGTGAAGCACTCCCCAGATCGGCTTCGATCGAATTCATAGCTGTCCAATCCCAGCGAGACAGAAGATCCATTAGAGAAATAGAATCAATGCCCTTGAAGTTACGATAAGAAAACGACTCCTTAAGAAGAGTTGGTGAATAAATGTCTATAGTGACATCTATTAAACAGTGCTTGCCAAAATTGGATAGCCATTCATTCTTATGATCTAACACCGTGTCATTTTCGTCTGTCATGATTAAGTCAATCCATGTGTGAGATGTTGCAGTGTGGTGTGTGGGACGGACTATCTGCAGAGAAAGTTCTTCAGAAAGACGTGTGATGGTACTAGCATCTTCGTCCGATTCCAATGACAAGTATGCATTCAAATCGCTCATGATGATCTTGCAACTAAAATTAACACACGCCGGGAACAAGTCAGAATTTTTCTGCACCCCGTAATTTCCACTCATGCAGTTCTTGATGTCATCAAACTAAGCCTGGGTCATGTCAAATCTTTGAAAAAAAAGATCTAAAGTACTCTGCGGGATTATGACATTATTTAGGTGATCGACGCGTTATCAGTAGTTCTCGTAGAAGTGCTGCTCCTTGAAGAGTTAAAAAAGTTTTCAAGCATGCTGCTATTTTTGGTGATCATATTTCAAATTTCAGAGGTAGCCAGCTACGAGAAGACGAAGGAGTCTTCCGCGCAATTCAAATTAGCCGCCGAAGAAGCCCCTTCTACGCTTGGCGCGCTACGCACTAGCGGGAGTATCCCGCTGGTCATCGAGTGATGGAGAAACGACTCATTATGCTGCGCGGCGAAAGCTGTGACTGAGAGAGCGGGGGCGGAGAGATACCGCACCCGCTAGCCTGCTTGTCTTTGATGGTGGGGGCAGGCGGTTTCTCCTTCTTTCCAGCAGTCCAGGCGCCAGGAGAGACAAGATGGTCCGGCCGTGTGCGCTGCCTCAAGACGTTCAATGTGCACCGCTGCAATGCTTTAGCGGCGGGCGGACTCACCTTGCTGAGGGAAGAATTCGCAGGTGGCGATGCAAGGTTCTCCTTCTTTCTTCTGCACAGGGCACATGGGGCCACTTTTCGTCTCCCAGCGCAGCTTGTGTGGCACGACTTTTTACAAAAAGAGCAGCAATTAATCGGACGCTGCTTATCACCGCACACGCAGCAGACGACGTCAGTGCGAGGAGAGAATACATGGCTGTGTAGAAGTAGGACGCGGTGCCAACCTCACGGACTTTGGAACGGCTGGAAGAAAGCAGGAGCAGCGCCTTGGCGCGTACGCTCCCGCCAAATCCTCCTAACCTCTCTTGGATTTAATGCAAGGAAAAAAGGTCTCCCTTGCTCCAATTAATAGGAGCCATGCAGTTTAGCTCCAAATGCGTCGAGCCTGCGGTAGGCCAAGTTCTAAAACAGATTTTACTCACACCAGCGTGGTGAGAAAAAAAACGAAAAGTCGCTATATAATCGGGGCGACGTGCGAAGCGCCTAGCCGCTTATCTGACCGGGGAGGGAGAGAGGGAAAGAGGGAGAGGGAGAGAGAGAAGAGAGAGAGAGAGAGAGAGAGAGAGAGAGAGAGAGAGAGACAGAGAGAGAGAGAGAGAGAGAGAGAAAGAGAGAGAGAGAGAGAATAAATTACAGAATCCATTCAACCGACCGAGCGTCAGCGAGGGAGGTATAACACTAGTTAAATATATTATACTAATAATAAATAATTATAAACAAGCGATAAATCAAAGGCACGTAATTTTTTATTGGCACTTAAAAAATTGAAATATTAAGTGACTTCATTTTGCAGACTAAAAACGGCTAAAGATGAGACAACTTTTAACTTAAAGTACTCGCATCACATTTTCATTTTACGCAAATTTTAGGTTGTCTGTTGCAAAAAATTGCTGCTATTTTTATACCAATTAAATTGCATATAGTTTTGTTAAAAACAAATATATTTAAGTGAAACTTTTTTAATATTTAAAAAGTTTATAATTATAGAACATTTTGTAACATACATTTATTTGTTGAGGTAAAGTGGAAGAATATTCTTTCACAAATAAAGAATTGATGCACGAAAATCTGTTATTTTTAACGTTATTAATTTTATGACTTTTATTGAACTATTTATTGAACTAATTTGAATTTATTGAACTAATCAAAGTTAATACAATCATATTTTTGAATTTTCTGGATAAACATAATTTATTTTTTCCTTATTTGAGAAATTTTAATTGGAATGCGTGTATTCTTTAAATCTAAATAATACTTTTTTTCGACTTATGTGGGGCTCCGCACCTGTTCAGTCGCAATTTGAGGAGGTCCTTTTCGTGCAACAAAATCCCCATCGGGACTTAGTACAGTTTCGACTGGCTTCGCAGGGCCATCCACCGAGGGAGAAAGGTGCGTCGCGATGGCGGGTAGAAACGAACATGCACGACTGACTTGAGATGTTGTGCTGCGCCCGGCGGTGTGCTCCGACGACACACTCCGTCCTTTCACACTAATTCAGGGTTGGTGGAGCTGACCCGAGGATCGGGTAGCTCGGTGAATCGTAAACATCCCGGGACCGTGAGAGCGCCTTCGGAAAGTGCTTAACCATGCATCTGCAGGGTACACTTGATATTTTGTTATTACGCTCGAATTTAATTTTTATTTCGTGCCTGGATATTAGAGCCGCGATGATAGGAATATGAATAAATGTCATTAAATTCGAGTAATATGAGTCGGCAAATGCAATTTCGCGTCGCCTGCGCCAGAACACTCTTTTTCTCGCGGTTCCTTAATCTTATATGAATTGAGAAGAAAAAAAGAATAATTACTTATGAAGGTCTGGGGTTCTTAATTTATCTAAAAATAAGCGAAAGGGAGAAATAGGGTATACTCTAGCGAGGAGCTACCGTGGCGCTTGCTTTTCCCCTTTGCATACTTAAAAAAAATAGTTTAAGTTTCCCGCCACACAATTAATTAGACCTAGCCTATGTACTAAAAAGGAAATAGGTAAGAGAAAAAAGGATATAATGGCCGAGATTGTTGTACCTTGGTCAAGCGATTTCGTCTCGCTTATCGTGGGTGTTTTGGGTTGCGAGCGGAGACGGCGCAAACTTCTTGATCCGTTGCGGCCGGCTCGCGCTCGATTAGCCAACCGGAAACACTATAACAAATAATTCGCAATGGTTTTTTTTTTTAATTTTGAACTATCGTTTAAACAAATTGATCCATTTTTCCAACTTACTGAACAAAATATTCAAATGTCAAAATATGTAAGACTAAACTGTTCAGTCACTTTTTATAGTTATTGCTTACGGAAACTTACTTAACTCCCGGAGTAACATTTTTGAAAGAGCTGTAACATTTAATTTAGATACTATGCATTATATATTATATCTGATAATTATATAATTTTCATTTTCAAAAATTCAAAATAATATTTTTACTAATTCTTAATTTGTAATAAAGATCCCTGGGACAGAAGAAAACAAAAAATTCCAAAGAAACAAGTGGAATCCAGGAAAAAGCATCTAAATACACCGAAAAAAATATCGACGACACTTGAGAGTAATTCAATTTATTATCAAAACAATCAACAAAATGGAAGCTCAGTTGTAGGAACGAATAAAATGATAAATACTCAATCACTTGCTGAAGAACCATCAAAAATGGCAATTGAACGAGCTTGTAGAATGAAAGTCGATTTGTTGGCTAAAATCGAAAAACTTGGAGAAAGACTACCACCTAATACGTTAGATCAGTTAATCGATGAGCTAGGAGGTCCCGAAAATGTAGCAGAAATGACAGGTCGAAAGGGGAGAATAGTTCAAACCGAAGATGGTGCAATCCAATATGAATCGCGATCAGAATGTGACGTACCTCTCGAAATACTCAATCTTACTGAAAAACAAAGGTTTGTTCAATTGTATTTATTAGTATACCAGTAGAAAAATATTATCCAATTTATTTAATTTCAGATTTGTTTTTGTTTGTAAAGTAATGTAATAAATTATTCAGCTTACTAATGAGCTATTGCAATATTTGGTGAAAATTAATTTTTTCATTTTGACTGTTGTCATTTTCATTCTTCCCAAAGGAAGCTTTGTAATAACAAAAAAAAGTTTGTATAAAACTATGTTAGAAATGTGTTTAGAAGATTTTGGAACAAATTATGTTTTTGAAAAATGATTATACAGGTGTGAGTAGGTGTGTGTGTGTGTGTGTGTGTGTGTGTGTGTGTGTGTGTGTGTGTGTGTGTGTGTGTGTGTGTGTGTGTGTG
>JAXIUT010050115.1:0-11058 GCA_035586675.1 Eurytoma californica | reverse complement strand
TTTTCAAAATTTCTGAACTATATCACTAAAATCAGTCGACGAAGCAGTGAAATCGATCGATAAAAAGAAATAAAAATAATGCTCCGGCTAGAAATAATCAAAAAATTTGCAATTATAACACCTTATTCACGGCGGGTTATGTGTCGCCCGATGTTATGAAACGAGAAGACCGCTGGCGTCTTTTGAGAGGTATATTACGTAAAACTCGCGCTACAGAATCCCATCCGGAGGCTACTCGCGCACACGCTCCGCATAAATTGCGCCGATTTCTAAAGTCCCATCGGAAACACTTTTTTTCTCCTCAAGGTATAAGGATCCGCCTTTCTTAAGGTGCGACCTACACGAGAGTAAAATTCCTTTAAATGTCAAACGTATGTTATTTTCGTGCTCTCGACCTTAATTCAAGGCTTTAAAAGTGCACCGAAGTGACGCACGCGAATATATAATTAATGCACCTCTTTTGTGGCGGGAAGGTTACGCAAGGGCTTTATGGATTTTTCGGAAATGGAATTAGCACCGATGTCGGTTAACGACCGTAAGACAAATTTACGATTGACTTAATTGGAGGTATAGGTTTTTGTAGTTAGGAAAAAATGTCGTAAGAAAATGACCGATTTTATTACCTTAGAGGTCTGTTGTCAAGTGTTAGTTAGAGCTTTATGTGTGTTGTAATGGATTATTCATAAATGGAAAATTTAAATTAATTCTTCGGCTTAGGTATTATTTGTATCCTAACACCATGAAAAATAATATTTCATTATACAAATGCTCAGTAGATTTCAAAATTAAATTACACGCATAACATCCGCAAGGTGTTCGACAAGCCATCCTCATCAAGTTCCACAATAAATCATGAACAATCTGTAATTTTCTCGAAATCCCGGTGTTGTCGTATGGGATTTCTTCACCTTCATGCGCAGGTCAATCAAACCCTACTCTTTCACAAATATCAAAATCTCAAATCCACATAACAGACACATCTGCGCGATTACGTATTGCTCATATTACCTCGCAGTAGGACAAACTCTCTGCGGGATCGACAGCCGGCTATTTGTTACAAGGATTCTCTGTATGATTTCAGGTCGTAGGTCAGCGACTGCTGTTATCCCCGTCGTTTTTTATCATTCGATGAGCTCTAGGAGTTGCGAGAGAGTGCGCAGCATCTGTCCCTTGTGCAACCGAGAGACCCGCGCAACTATTTTTTTCGCGTCATCCCGTAAATACTTTTTTGCCATCTTTCACGATGTTCAGGTTTAATTAATGCTCGGCGTTACGCGACTGATGGGCTGCGGATTTTGAATAAGTATGACGCGGAGTGTGAGTTTTGTAACTGCCCGAGTAAATGCTAATTTATTTATGATTATTTGATGCGTTGTAAAGTAGGTTTATGTTTGCAGAAACAAAAAGTGTTTTCTCAAATTTCTTGTCCTCTTTTTGCATTCATTTCTGATTTCTTCTACTTTATAACGAAAATTTTCAAGTACATAAGTGATTTTTTAACTAATAGACCGATTATGTGTCTTTTCTCTTTCGTACTTACATATGTAAAAAGGTGAAATTCGTTTTAGTTTTACCTTCCTTCCTCGGTAAAACTTACAGCTTCAAAAGCGCCTCATCTCTCGAGTTCCTTCTTTCTAGGAACTTTTATGTTTGAACGGCAAATACTGTCAATTGTCATTAATGACACTTGCATAATATTTAGCAAAACGACGACGTAATGATAACAAGAAAAAAGAATAATTACTCGGTTGCGCACATCCGGCAAAAGGACCGTCAATGAGTATACTTTCTCATTCAATGACTTCCTTCAAATTTACAACTTAAAAAGCTGCCCACATTTAAATCATTACACGAAGTATTGCGCGCACTTTCAAAACCACGCTTCTTAACAGCTATTCTTAAAAACGAAATAAAAAGCAATGCGTTTGGGCCCCGTTGTATTATTAATGCGCCGGTAACCAGAAACGGAAGCGATTTTCGTCCTGCCTCTGTATATTAGTATTTTAAAAAATCACAGTGCGCGCGCGAGCGGCGGTTCTGGGGCATAATTCCGCGGTCGAAGTGCAAATTTTCGATGGCTTTCGCGCGCGCGTACACAGCGACAATCGAAGCGGAAAGCGAAATCGCGACCGGGACTTGGTAACAGTTGCCTTGCGATTTTCACCGTGGAAAAACGTTACGCCGGCTCTCATTAGCTCGCTTTTTTTGGTTCTAATCGGCGTTAGCTTCATTTTCGTTATTACTCAATGTGGTGATAGTTTAACACGGCTTTTGTTGCGTGCCGCTTAATGCGAAACGATACCGATCTCGTGGCTAGTTTTGTGAAACGTTTGCTTTAATTAAGTTCTCGATTGAAAGTTTTGTACCATTGTATTAATAAGAAAACGCTGGTCGCTAATTTTGCGAATAAGTGAATCGTTTGGCATAAATTATGTGTCTCCATTGTGCGAAGTGTGAGTAGAAATTTGTCGCTTGAGCAGGTGGAATTTGTAAAGCTTCTTTCGTGAAAATGAAGACATGAATGGACAGCTAGAGAATTTTCACGAAAAAAACTTTCGTTTTGTGAAAATGAAATTTTGACGATACCTTTAAATTACTTCATCATTTCATTAATTCATTAGAGTACGCTGCATCTAGCATTACGTCTTCATTTAAATATAAAATATAATTAACAAATGCATTTCAGTGTTCTAAAATTCAAGTTGCTATAAATCCGAAATTCGAACTAAATTTCAATGTTTAAAACATATTTAAAAAAATCTCGACTCAACTATCAAAGTGACCAGTGACTCCTTCCAAGAGACTTGAACGCCCGAGTAAGGCGCCTGCGCCCCGGCAATCCCACTTGCGCGCACGTGCGGGAGTTGCAACGAGAGTGAAAGTGCGTATCAAGTACTCGTAGTGTACGTCCGGTCGAGTGAGTAAGTACGACCGCGGCGCGCGACTCGCTCCCCACGTGTGTCGCTTGGCCGTCGGCGCAGCTCGCGACGCGGCCAAACTCGTTCCGATATCGATGTCGCCCGGAGATCAGCCGCTGTGACACGGGATAATGCAGGCGCGGGGGTGCTGCCGGTGCAGGTGCGCCGTCGGGTGACGCGAGGACACCGGACCTATACGTGGATTTTCTGAGCGAGAGGTTAGTTGCGCAATTTGCTTATGAAATTGCACTGCGGGAATTCCATGTGGTTTGCTTTTGCACTGTGGTTTTTGAGTGTTCCGCGCAAACTTACTTTATTTTAATGCACTGCAGTTTTACTGTGTTTTGCAATGTTGAGTGAAGTGACTTTCTAGTACAGTTTTTGTACTTTCGCATTAAACAGTACTTCGATTATTTATTCAAATAAGATATAACACTGTGAAAAGGTTAATGATACCGATACCTATATTCATTTGTTAAATTTTTCGTATAGTTAAATTCTCACGAGTTTAATTAAAACGAGTTCAACATTCTAAATAGTACATGTGTTGGGGTTTGATTACATGCAAATCTGCATGTAATCCGGTTTTATCTAAGAATGCAATTATGCATATTTCGTAATATTTCAAACATACAAATGATATTATTTTACAAATTTTTTTTTCTCATTATAGTAACTTCAAGTAATACTTGCAAATATTCCTTAACAAGAAAGTCATAAGATAAAACAAAAATTTATTTCTAATCACATAAAAGATATTGTATTAATTTGCGGATGTAATTGACTTACTGACATTCACGAGGGAAGATAGAACATGCACAGCCCCGTATTACGCGAGAAAAGTTATTGCATAAGTTGGGAATATCATAAGGTTAAGTAATCCCGGCGTTAAGTAAGAAGGTGGGAATCAATGAAAGTTACAGTAAACTTGAATCGGAAGGTTGGCTCTGACCAGAACGGATCTATCTTTTATCGAAGTTAAGAAAAACCGAGGTATTTATTTTATTAACGTATTAGTAGTACTGTTGCGTTTTAGCATAGAATCTCAAGTGCAGTGACTTTATAATTACGCGATTACATGTGAGCTATTTGTATATTGTATAATTCAGCCTATTACCTACTTTTTTATTATTGACCTCCGACACGAATAATCTATTTTTCCAATTTAAAATTAATTTATAATAAACGCTGATGTATAAGTCATTAATCGATTTTAAACATTTTTAATAAAAGTGATCGTTTAAAAAATATTTAATATGAAGGTATTGTTCGTTATCTGATTATATAACCGACGATGCTCGCAAGCTTTCTACATTGTCCTCCTTTTATCTACGACGCACAATAAATTGAACTGCTATTATTAAAGCTTCTGATTAAAATAATTTAAACTTCAAGCGTTTTTCATAAAATGACAATAACTTAAAATGAACTGTGAAAGCTATTTTACGTTTTACTTCACTGAAAAAATATATCTCAAAGCTTTTCCCTTCAAATTCAGGTGAAATTGGAACAGTATTGTAAATAAAAAATTTTATTCCTCAAAATTGTTTCTACACCTGACAGAATTTGCCTTTTACGTAATCTCTGAAATTTATTTACACACAGGGCTACAAGATTCATCGTTTCAATAGCTATTTGACCGAGCAGTACTCATCGGACCCGTAAATCTTTACTAAGAAGGAGTAAAGAAAATTATCGCTTTACAATGATTGACGGTGATTACAGGGACGGATCACTGAGTCCGTGCGAAACCCAGAGCAGATGTACCTTTCCGAGGTTCTGCTCCGGATGCACATCTTGAGTGTTTTTGGGTTATATTTATAGCGGTCTGCAGGTTCCCAGTATTTTTTTTCTTTTTTTAATCAACCAGTGGTTGAAATACATCTTAATTTTCTTCGAAAATTACATTGTACACGGTTGGTAATTTCTGTGCCACCTGAAAGTTTGCGAATCTCTCGACTTGCGTGCGATTACTCTTGATTTCATTCGCTCCGCGAATAGTTTTAATTTAATGAAAGAATTACCGACGTCTCGCTAAATAATGATGTGGTATTACAGAAATTGCGGAGCTGCAACGCCATATTTTCGATTTGTTTGACAAGAAAATTTGCCTTGCTGCCATAAAATTAGTCGCACTTTCATTACTCGTTTACTTGTAAAAGACTATTGCATTCCCAGCTAAATTAACGCCATCTTTTTTTATTAATAATTTGATTAGTACTTAAATCGATTTAAAAAGAATTTACATCATTTAAATGCAACAAAAGCAGTTAAAGTTATATTGTAGTTGTAAAGACTCGAACGTTCGTTTTATATACTAAGAATGGTTGAAGGACTAGAATGATCTGGACGAACACAATTTTGAGAATTCAATTTATTCTTAATCTGACGTTTCGGTCACTTGAGTTAGTGCCTTCTTCAGAGCTTTAGAAATAAAGAGTTAAAACATGTTGTTAGTCAAGAAAGTCAAAACCAAGAAAGTTAATATTGACAAAGGTTTTGACTTTCTTGGCGAACAACATGTTTTAACTCTTTATTTCTAAAGCTCTGAAGAAGGCACTAACTCAAGTGACCGAAATGTCAGATTAAGAATAAATTGAATTCTCAAAATTGTGTTCGTCCAGATCATTCTAGTCCTTCAACCATCCTTAGTTAAAGTTATAGTTAAAACCAAAACTATTTTTTCCGTACAATTTGAAGCAAAAATTTTAGGATTCTCAACATTTTGAAAAAAATACATCTATTTATAAAACGAAACTTTCACTAAAATGTCAATAACCACAACGTTTTACACTCTCCCATCAGCATTGTCATATTGACAGCCCCACTCCGCACCTCTAAACTGCTCTCCCACTAGCTTGGCCAGCCCCTCCACCTCCGCTAAAACGTAGCCGACTACACGATCGACGCATTTCGGCCGCTACACACGAAATCCGAGCGGGCCATCCGCTGCCCCTTCCGATTTCCGCGGTCTCCTCGGTGATAAAAAAAAAAAGGCGAGCGGTGCCAATGAGAAAAAGGCGTCGCTCGGCGGCAAAAAGGCAACCTTATAAAAAGACGGCGCGCGCTCGCCTCCTGACTACTAGCTCTAATGACCGCCTCCTCTCCGGTTCTCTCCCCGCGGTTATAATCGATAGAAAAGCCGAGTGCGCTCACGGGCGGGCGAGCGGCGCGGAAGTCGGTGCTCTCCTAGAAAGTCGCCGCGGCGGGCAGCAGCAGCAGCCGCGCGCATAACTTTGCCGATACTCGCTCGCGCGCTCTCGCGCGCCCCGCGCCTCCGCACACCAGCAGCAGCAGCCTCGGCGTCAGCAGCATCATGTCGGTCCTCTCGGTGGTGCGCTGCGGCTCGGCCAGCGAGCTCTGCGGCCCGGACGCGCTGTACACCTTCGGCCGCGGGGTCTTCGCCCTCATCTTCCTCCTCTTCGCCTTCTGCTCGGGCTTCGTGCTGCGCCTCGCCGTCGAGATATTCGTCTTCAAGTGCCACAGTATACACGTGTGCTGAAGGATGCGAGGCCCGGGGGAGGACAGGCCGCCGCTGACCGATCGGTACTGTCCCGACTTAGGTATGCACTGTGTTTCGAGCCTAGGCGCGGCTCTTTAACTTTGCCTTGCGCAAACGCGCAATTTTACCCGCGGCTGTGTGGACTGGCTTTTAACGAGCAGGCCGCCGGCGCGCCACCGGCTTGTTGATTATTACGTAAAACGCTTGCTGCACTAACAATCCTTTGATTTACTAACTCCAATCTTCGGGGAGACTACCCGCTGCGTTCAATTTTCTTCGATATGCCGGATTCTATTGAGTGTTTTATTACCCCTTTTCAATGACGGGATTCTTCAAATTAGTGTTTGGGATTAGATAAAAGTACAGCAATGGCAAATCATTTTAAATTAAGTAATTTAAAGTGAATGAAAAGGAAACTAATTAAAATCTCCTGACGTTTTTTGATGAAAGATCAAAGTCCTTTTCATCCTCAATAAATTATTTTGTTATTAATTAATAATGTAAGTTCTTTATAGAAGGAATACCTTCCAACATTTGAAAATGTAAGAATTTTATACTTTACATTATAGTAATCTTTAATAGTAAGCATCTTTCAGCAGAAAGTTTTTAAAGATTACTATAATTGCCTTCCCTTGAATAATATAATTTTACGTTTCTACGATTAACAAATTATTCAGTTGCTATCAGCTTTTACTTTACTATCTAATATGAAAAAAAAAACAAGCACTATCTAATGTTGAAAGTACTATTGCAGTTGATTATTAACATTAAATTTTGAAACAACGGCAACGAAACGTAAAGTGACGTGCAGCTGATTCCTTTGCTCACCGAGAGGTTCGAAACTTTCATCAGTCGAAAGTATTGAACGACCGGCAACGGCGTTCTTACATAACTCTCCAATATACAAAAGAAAATTAGCTCACAGGTTACTCAAGCCGGAGGACCCACACATACACGCGGCACTCGAGATCTTCCCTCCTCTCTCCTCGATCTCATCCAATGGAGGACTCCTTTCGATCGCGCATGTACGTGTTTCCCGTGGTGTACACCGAATCCTGTGTATACTACACCGAATTCGGCAATTAAACTCGAGCCGACATTATTGGGCAGCTGAAAACTTTTACCCGGTTATGTAACGCAACGACGCGAGAGGAGGGAAAAAAAAACACTCGGACTCGTCGCCGCGACCTGACTCCTTTTGCAGTCGGCGCACGTGCGAACTGGGCTCGGCCAAATTCACGTTGACCGCGAGCTAATGGCGCTTAGCGACGCAGTCGGGCGTCGGCGTCGCCGACGCGACCATTGTTTTAGGACTGGCTCTTTTCTACGGTCGCGAGGTACGATGTTCGATAAACATTTTGTTTTTTTTATGTTGATTTGTTATTAATTCTTATTAAGTTTTTAATTAAGTGAGTTTTTTTTTAAAGGAGATTGTACTTTAATAAAAATTCCAGGGTTTACGTTATAGATTAATCGTAAATGAGTCATTCTTTATGAAAGTGAATTGTGATTACTAACAGGTACTGTAATTATCTAATTTATTTTTGAGCACGTTCATAAAATTCTTTTGGTACATCATTTCTTCAGCTTGCATCAAAATTTAAAGTTTGTTATTGTGACCTGCGAATGAAACGTAATAAGTAATAATTCTTTTTAAGTACTTGCATGAAAAAAATGCAAATTTTCGAAAGTCGAGAAAGTTAAAAAAGGTAAATGACTGATGAATTCCACTTGATCCAAAAAAGCTTCGATTTTATTTTTGCCTAACGAGTACACTTACATAACACTCAATTTTATTCCATTCCAAATCCAACGTATCGCCTATACATTTCATTGTTTTGTAGAAAGAGAAATTTATCCCTTGTTATTGAGATCCTGTACTTCATCAAAGTCCTTAGTCACGATCGACACGAAACAAACGAATTTCCTTTTCTCTTCAATCGATTTACACGCAATACCCGCCAATAAATTCACAAGAGTAATCCCACCGATCTCGCGGAGTACAAATTAATTAACAAGTTAGCGGTTCGGAATGGCCGGAATTAAAGTTCCACCAATTAGTTTCCCTTGAACAACGCGAGTATATCTTCCCCGAAACAGGTACGCAAAGAAGGTAATAAGTCGCCCACACTCCGACGCCGCGAAGTCCGGAATTCCGAGGACAAAAAAATAATGCCCACGTGAGCACATCCGCCACCCCGCGCTTCAAGGACCTGCATCTCCGGCTCGGCGGAGCGAAGTCGATTTGCCGACGCAATTACGGTGAATCAATCTTGCATCCTCCGCCTGAAAAGGCTCGAAATTTATGATAATTATAATTAAGGCGCCGGCTTTTCTCTCGCGTGCTCGCCCAACCTGTTTGCCGCGTACGCGCGAGCGCAAACGGCCGACCAAACTTTTACCTCGACGAGAGTGAGAGTGAGAGCGGGGCACGTCCTTGACGCTCGGGTAAGCCAAGGGTTCCGGTAAAACAGCTGCGGTCATTTCGCCCGCTTGTAAATCCTGCTGACCAAAATATGCGAGGGAATGTTAGCGTTTCTCCCGGCACTAGTCGACAGGCTGAAGGGAAATTTTTAGTAATTTTATGATTCTTGTGCAAAAAAATATTGAAGTCAATTTTTGAAAATATTTATAGCCCAAGTATGAATGAATCAACGTTGATTGTGCACTTAATGAGATTCTTTTTATCAAATTTTTTGCGTACAGCGTAGAAAGTTTCTAACATCATAAAACTAATGAACCCAGATGACATTACAAATGGCGTTTTATGCAGCGCTGCAAGTGAACATTCAAGTTTTGACTATCTAAATTGCCATACGTAAATATTGTATTATTAGTATAAAGACATGTGAAAGTTAGAATACGCTACATAAAGTATTTCGAAAAATTTACTTTTTTACATCTTACCTTTACCTGTTAATTAAATATTTTTTATTGCAATTTAAAAACAGACTAATGACTGGTAATAATTATTAATTACATTTTTTAGATAATATCATTAAATATTAATTTAATTATATTCAGAAATGAAATCAATTGAATTGTTACTCTGGTATAATGCTTTAACATCGTTGTAAAATTGCTTAAAGTCAAGGTAATTCATATAAAATGTGTCAGAGCAGTGAAATTGCTTATGCCGCTTTAACTTCGATTTGTGCTTTCACTTAATCAAACACGTACAACGGTTATTCTTTCTGACTGTACGTTACTTTTACCTATAATTTATCAGAAAATAAATCGCTGACAAAAAATCACGTTTAAAAAGGACGTTTTTATTACCTCGAACGCAATGTAAATAATAAATAATACCGAATATAAATTAAATAAAATATTTTTCATTTTTAATTTTTCTCCGACACTACCCTCAAGGGATAATTAATACCCCTGCAACTTGCATAACTCATCCACATAATTCAATTCTGGTAGCACCTGCACTTGTCCCGTTCAGGTGCATTGCCGTGATCGATAGCAAATTTACGGCGCAAAAAATGAATCGTCCCTTCGACGACCATTAATCGCCGCAAGAAATTTATGTGCAAGCGCGTAAAAAAGAAATCGCACTGCCTCGAAATGACCGATCGCGGAGTATCCTCCGGACGCGAGTGCGTGCAATTAAAAACATCTTCCGCGTGGAAATCGCGAGGCGTTTCGCGAAACTCTCTCGATCCGATCGGAGAATTCATCTCGGCGTGAAAAAGAGCCGAGCGACGCACAAAGGAAAGTTCCGCGCCGTACGTACGCGCGCGCGCTCGGTATCGTAAAAACAGGCGCAAATACCGCAGGGTGCGAGCTTTGTAATTTTCGCGCCGCTGCCGCATTTTCGCTCTGCGGTCGGCACCGCCCATTGTTTTCGCGAAATTTACGAGGCTAAATGATGCGGTAGAGCGTCGTTGGACCGCGCGAGCAATACCGATGCGACGGGGATTTATCGGTTGACCAATAATTGACGTTTAGGCAAATAAATCATTTATTGTGGTTGAAACTATTGTTTGCAAAAAAAATTGCAACTTTGTCGATGAAAACTGGAATCCTCATAACTATTTATGCAAACACGTTGTATATACATGTTAAATGTAGAAGAAAAGTGAAGTTCCTCTCGAAGATATGGTGAGAGTGAGAGTTTTCTCAGAGAGTGGTATATATTCTTTTTAAAAACAGTGAACTAGTAAAGTTTTCCACCGTTTAACTAAATATAACTGATCATAAAAAATAATCTATTCTTGAAAAAAAATCAATGTTATTTTTGTGAGGTTCTTAAATGTATGTGTCTCTTCTGCAACAATTAATCAACGCCAAGTTGTACTCATTACCATCGATTTAAGAACCTTACAAAATTATGCAAGAATGAGTGAGAAGAATAAACGATTTAATCAATATTATTGTCGGGCAAACGAAAATTTTATAATATTTTGAACAATCCTAGATTACTTGTAATAGTAATAGTATGATTACTTAAGGTGGGTTTTTAATCAATTGAATAAATTGAATTCTGTCCCTATAAAAAAAAGAGCACAAATTGACCAGAATGTGCATAACACTATTAATCAAATACAGGTTAGATAAAGTTAGGTCCATTCTGAGACTGGCGGGTGAAAATAGAGGCCAAATTAGAAGACCATTTCGCTCCGTTTGTTTATG
>JAXIUT010050104.1:0-11059 GCA_035586675.1 Eurytoma californica | reverse complement strand
ACAAAGTAGTTAACTTATATCGCACTTGTGTGCTTCGCACACCCACCGATTGAGAGCTATAAAACATGTTTCAAAAAATGATTTTTAAAAGTGAAAACGTCTGTGGATACGCCCATATACCTAAGTATACCTATATGTCGTGGACGTTATCCGGTTTCATGGAAAAATCCAAGACGGCAAAACATAAATACTGTGCAGAGGGTAGTAATGCAATAAGAAAACAAAAAACAGATAAAGGCGAAAAAACCGAAGAAGAATCAGTAGAAGAAATGAGAGAAAAGGCAGAAGAAAAAAATTCAGTAATAGCAAAAGAAGAGGGACGAACAAAAGAAGTAAAAGAGAAGGACAAAAGGATACGAAGAACGAAATAAAGAAAAGAAGATGAAGAAGAAACGGAAGAAGCAAATGATGTAGAAGATTAAAAAGGACAAAAGAAAAGGTACAGAAGAAGGATAAAATATAAGTAAGAAAAAAGGTAATAAAAAAACAGTGAAAAAGATGAAACAATTAAAGATGAAATTGACAAATAGGAGAATAAAGTATTAGAAATAGCAGAAAAGCAGGAAAGGGGTACAGCAAGAAAATGGAAGAAGAAGATAAAGAAATCGAAGGAACTGATGAAGAAGGTGGCGAAGACGAAGAAAACGGAAGAAGATAAAGAAGGTGATGAAGACGAAGAAATTGAAGAAGAAGATAAAGAAGGTAAATGAACTGAAGAAAAAGACAAAGAAAGAGCAGAAAAAGAAGATGAGGTATAAGAAAAATGTGTGTGATAAATTACTGCTGTATTTAAAATAATTGATTTCTCAGATTCTGTTAAAATAAAGTTTCTTAAATTGAGTTATGTAATAAATAAGTTTGAAATATTTTTTCTTATTTTTTAAAAGTTTCTTTGAAAAGCATATTTGCTTTCACTGGTCGACGGAGCAGACTATACACTCCCTTAGGAAGCTTTCTTTAAATTAAATTCTCTTTTACAGTTATAATTTAAATGAGTAGACCTAATCTAAATTCTACAAAGAAAATTTTATAAAATAATTTTTCATTTATATTTCAAAGGAATTGTGTAAAAGTAGCAAAATGTTGTCTAGTGTTTTAATTCTAAAGCAAGAAGCTTGCACTGCATTTTAAGATAAGATTTCATAAAGGCCAACAGAATTTTTAGAGAATGTTAATTCATAAAAGTAAAAAAACATTTCAATTATTCTTTTAAGGATAAAATCAAGAATTAGTTATAATAAAATGAGATATTGAATTAAAAAATAAATATTTGAGCAAAGAAAAAAATTAAAAGAAAAAATTTGATCTTTTTCGATCGTCTTAATGCTCTTGCTCAAGATCCAGTATATTTTATTTGCAGTTTTCTAAAATTAAAAACTATCACTTTCGCCTAAAGTACGCAAAGAAATAAAAATAATTGAATCTTAACCTCTAAATCCCGTGACAAGGGAGCGTTCTTACATTAATGTATCATGGCGCTCTTCTCGCCGCTGGAAAAGCCCGGAAAATAGAAAATTGTCGTAAGGTTCGGACACGTGAAGTAAAAAGGCGGCGGCCCAGAGACACCCGTAGACGGCGGGAGAAAAAAAGAAAGAAAAAAAAAGGGAGGCAGCACATCGAGTACGTGCTCTCGGGTCAAACGTCCCTTTTTACCCTCGTTACCTTTTCCTTACTGCAATTCGACTAAAATTCCGACCTATCGGATTGCCCGCTTATTCGGTTTTCTGAACTTGCGTCATTTTTCAACTCGGCGAATTGTTTAAAGTGCGCGCGCGCGCGTCAACACCGAACTCGACGCCGCGCTCTTTTGGACGATCCGATAAGCGGATTCGAATTACACAGCTCCTCCGGTCGCGCAGTGCCGGCTGTTCGCGCATCCGTCGAAAAACGACAAGTGGATTTTACAGAGGGGACGAGTGTCACCTACTATTGTGTAATAACTCAATTGTTCTCGAGTGATGTTTATTTCTGTACTTTCGTTGAACGCAAGTACTAGAGAAAATAAGAAATTTTGTTGAGTACACTGGGAATTTACTGAGAGGATTTTTATAAATCGGTAATCTGAAATTTAATACCTCTATTCAGGAGATATTTTACAATTTTTGAAAAAAAATCTCAAAGCTTATAATTAACTCGTAATTGCATACTAAAATATCGATATTATCGATTTTTTTTATTCAGGAGTGCAAAATTTTAGTCACAAGTGTCTAAAAAATATAAAATACTATATCATGTATACTATAAATTAAAACTTCGCATGTGCTATGTGGTTTATTGAAACTACAAAAATATAAGATATTATATCAATAGTTAGAACTTCTCACACAGTGTATAGTTTATTGAAGAAACATTAGGTAACAGTTTTTCAGTTCAGGCAAAATTTTGGTCTATAAGGTAACAGTTATAATATTAGGTAACATTATAATATTAGTATAACATTATAATATTATAATATTAGTATAACATTATAATATTATAATATTAGTATAACATTATAATATTATAATATTAGTCTATAATATTAGGTAACAGTTGTTCAAAATATTTACTCAAACATTCAAATGAGCAATGAGCATTAAATTTGTTACGAATACGTAAATATGCACTTATGTAACGTTGTAAGTCTTTTACTTATTCGATAAGTAATCGACAAGTTCACCTTTTTAAAAATAATTAGTTATTAAAGTGGATCCATAAATCCGTTTTAAGTAAAGTCTGACGTCGGACCTCTAAAATTCTTGTACTTTCACGAAAGAATCTTGTTTTTTTATTTCTGTCAAATCAAAACCCACGGTGAGATTATACATCGCAAAAAACATCTATCAGACAGCTCCAGCAGCTACATCACGGCACGCACAATCAGTTGATTTTATGAAATTAAACCACTCTGAAAAACCAAAACAAAAAATATTCTTCTACGATTCTCGATTCTCCCTTTCCCTATCTTTGTACACTTAAAAAAAAGAAAAAAGAGAAATATAAAAAAAAATCCCGTCAAGGGCAAAAAAGTCCTATATATACCAGACGTACTGCGGCGGTGTAACACGCGCGCGGAGGGAGGGGGAGGGAAGGAGGTCGGGGGGTGCGCGGGGGCGGCGCGCAGGGGGATCGAAGGATGTGCCGGAGAACACCTGGCGCGGGGGGGTCGGCCGGCAGGGGTCGCTGGAGCGGCGGCGCGCGCGAAAGGTGAATCTGGCGCGCGCAGGCCGCCGGCCGCAGTAGCAGTCGGCCGTCGACGGCAAACACCGCGCGGGTGCTCCACTCGAGCGACGCACCGGCCCGGCCACGTGTCCTCTCTCCGCTCGATCGCGCCGTACCTTTTTGAAAAAAAAAACAAATAAATTTCGTTTCGTCCGGGAAGAATAAAAAGAGGCAGGGGGAGCGAGGTATACATATGGTACCGATGTAGTGAGGAGTGAAGGGGAATAAGAAGAAGAAGAAGAAAAAAAAAAGTGCGGGGCAGTGAGGATGGGACGTCGCGGGGCCAGCAGTGGCCCGCGGCTCTCGGGATCGGCGGGCGAGGGACCGACGGCGAGGCGCTGAGGCGGGGGTGAGCGAAACGAAGCCATGGGTCGGCGCTTCGAACGGGTGCTGCTGGCCCTGCTGGCGGTCGGCTGCGGCTGGCCGACGGACTTGGTGGGCCGCTGCCGCGCCAGCGAGTTCCCCGAACGCGAGTGCTGCGACCCCATTTACCCGCTACCCGAGCCCACCAGCAGGATGCCCACTCTGCCCACACCGACCGGCAAAAGTGGTGAGTTTTTCGAGGATTCTTTTCGTTTTGGGCGAGGCGTGAAGTTCGAAGATGGTACTTTTTGAAAGGCAGAACCATACGTTTGAAGATAATTGCCCATAATTAAGAAACTGGAGGATTTTTTTTTAATTTGTATATAAAACGGAATTAGTTTTTGAATTTAATATAATATACTCGATTTTGACTTTTAAAATTGAGCGTGAGTTGTAAAAAGCGTACTGCAATTAAATTGTCTTTACATGATCTAAAAATTTGTTTTTGTAACTAATTTTTAAATGATAACAAACTTAAGTAAGTTAATGTATGAAAATAACTGCCTTTTGATTTCTCGAGCACAGTTTCTTTTACTTTATTTCTATTTTAGTTTTGCGTTGAGTACGTGTTTCTTATTGACCTGAACACTAGCTATACAATTGGAAATGGAAAAAAACTCGCTTAAAAGTTAAGATATGAAAGTGAAATTTATGCACTTGTGGATTACGAATTTACTAGTTAAATTTTTAAAAAATGTCGGATATTTCGGTTGCAAAAAAAAAAAAAAAAAATAAAAATTCACGATTATCCCAGAAGGATTGTTTTCCATCGAAAATTTGAGTGCGCAGTTTTTAATCGGGGAGAGACAGTGAGTTCAATTGCATGGACATGTCGCGACTGGGCCACCCGTCGAACTCGACGGGTAGAGATGTTTAGTCACTCCCCTGGCCGTACTTCCACTTGCACGTCAATAGATTTTTTATTTTTAAATCTATTAATCTTCAGTCAGGCGTTTCGTTTCGATACTTTTTAATTTTTATTGAGATTCGAATGAAACAAAGGAACCTAATGGAAATCGTTGTTGAAATATTATTTGCATTGCGAAGCACATTTCTTTATAAAATTAATATGCTGTACTGAAATACGAATTAAAAGTATCTAATTTCAATGGAAAATAATAATTTAATGAAACGAATTTATTATTTTAATAAAATAATCGTTTCAAAATCGTTTATTTAAATAAATTGAAGAATAATCTCGAAACATAGTAGCCACTCTTCAAATCTAATTAATGGGAATTTAAAAAGTATAGTTTCCGTTTATAATTTATTGCGCTCGCAACGGTAATTGATGCAATCGAGAAAATCAGCAAAAGTCGAGTGTCAAAGTTCGCGTTAAAAAATGCATATAGCGCGACGATACTTGTAGAGTGTAAAGGTCGAGGTGTTTTCCCCTCTTTATCTACGTTGCACCTCTAGTTCGATTGGCCCAGTGAAATAGTAACATGTTTGCCCTCGATCATGCCTCCATAAAAAAAACCTGTCTTAATAGTCAAGTGCAGCGTTAAATTATATTTGGAGAGTAAAAAATAACGCAGATTAAAAGTTTAGTGATGAAATTCTTAAATTTGGATTTTATTAAAAATTCCTTTAAGAATTTAAAATTAATATTAAAGAAAATAAATAGCTTTACAGAAGGATTGTACCCGCTATAAATAAAAACGACTGTGAATGAATATTTAATATAGTTAAACGAATTCAATAATAAATGTGATAAAAAATTGTGCGCCTTTGGAGTCGATGTCTAACAGTACATTGTCATTACTATTGATAACGAACTGGAAGCGATGCTATTTATATTACATTTACAGCTATAAATAATATATATACACAACTTTGATTTCCATAAGAATTACGTTACCGTAAAGTTAATTTTTTATAAAATGATATGACTTAATCTTGTACATAGAATTTTTTATAATCCAATGATTTATAATTTAATTGTAGAATTAATCGTAATATATTACCTCCAGTGTGTTAATATCACGTGTACGTTTAATTGACACAGCTTTTAATTCTTTATCTGAAAGATTTACCATTTATTATTTAGTCACGTTTTTTTAAGTACTTCGTGATTTCAGTGAAGGTATTGATCTGTCTGCTTGTAAAATGCTAAAAGTAGTAGATAATATATACACGTAAAAATAAAACAGCAAATCTTACTGTTTCTCACTAGAAAAATTTATTAGTTTAGGAAAAAGCAAAAATATCATTGCAAAATCAGTAAAATTAACATTTTAAATGTAGAAATTGCATTTAAGAAAAATTTTCAAGCATACATCAAATCATAATGTATTACCGAAAAGTGCAATTTTACTCTTTCTACTTCTCTCTTAAGTAAATATTCTACAGATACTTAAGAAAGTAAAAAAAATTGCGAATTTATATCTAAATTTATGATAAAAAATGTTGAATGTACTGTTTATTTTTAATATATCAATAAATATTCGTAATAATCACGCTAAATGGGCTAGAGTGAAATTTTGCTCCTGCAGTAGAGTCAAATTTTGATTCGAAGACCAGATTGAAACTATCTCCGTCGAATTTACTTAAGTAGAGTGATTTTTACACTCAACATAGATCTGCACTCACTCACTCACTCTTGATAGAGCGATTTTCACCCCAAGTAAGAGTGCAATTAAAACACTCTATTCGTATAGAGTGATCATTTGTTTCTACTAGAGTCAAATTTCACTCCTGTAGAGTTTAACTCTTTCAGCGAATTAATTGTAGAATAAGAGTGAACTTTCACTCCAGCCGATTTAGCGTGATAATAATCAGGTGACATATTAATTTTTTATAATTACGTAGGTACTAAAAACGGCAGTTGAAAAACTCCTTTAATAGCACCGCGCAACGAATTCCAAGGCGCTGTCTCGTCGTATCGGTCGTAACTTTATGCAGATAGATCGTCGGACGATCCGTCGTCACCTGGAAGCGGCGGGCATCGACGGGGTGAATCGCGCGCCGCTCGGTCGGTGTTAAGGGGGCCAGCGTCGGCGGCTGTGCTTTAAGTAACGCCGCTATTTTCATGCGACCTACTTCGCCGGGCCGAGGGGCTAAGGCCGTACACGTACGCCGCTGCACGTTAGGTGGCCTCCTAACGAGGAGCTGCTTCAGGACAAATTCCGAGTGCCGCCAACCCTTTTCCACCCCCCACCTCACCCTCACTCGGTACACTGTTAGCGGTGTTTCTCTTGCGCCGCTCGCAGTACTCCTCTTCTTTTTTCGCAGCCCCCCCCCCTCCTCTTCACCGACAGACTCGGCTTTTTTCCAGAGCCGAGAGTCGAAGTTTCAGCGGGGCGCGACTGCCCGCACGTTTTTGCGAGCCCGCCGTCGGAGCTTTTCTCGATTTTCAGGCGAGAGCTTTCAAGGATCGTTTTTTTTTCTTGTTTTAAGTAGCGATTTATAGGTTACGGGGTAATCAATTTTTTCTCCGAAGAGGTCGAAATGGAACTATCCGCCGGTAGCTTTTGGCCGGGCCAATTTTAAAACCTTAGTTTTCGGGAAAGGGTACTTTTCGAAATGAGCTATAAATTTTGCTGCTTGTAAGAATCGATGTTTTTGTACCGTTCCGAGGATAAACTGGTAATGAAGTTTAGCCAAGAGAAGAGTGATTTCGTTAATTTAAAGGAAATCTTTATTTTGATAAATGGGCGTTGAAAAGGGTAGCGCGTTTTTTTTTTATTTCTAACGTTTATCTTGATTGTTGGCTGCTCGTTAAACTTGTTTTCAAAGAAAAATCTCGAAAAGTTTTCAACGCAAGCGCGGATAAACTTTATGACTATAAATATGTAAGGAGCGCGCCGACAAAATTTTAAGTAGTACGAGCATGCTACGATCAGACACGGCAAAATACCTACTTTTCACTTTGCGAAATTATATTTAATTTTAGAATTGAGCGAATCAGGAGTTGATACTACCCGGCATATAGAATTTAAGGTATTTAACAATTATTCATTTATATTCCTCCCTCTCCAGATAAAAAATCATTTTGTGTAAATTATTAAAATGTACTGAAAATTTTATACGAAAAATAAAAAAGAAAACGATAATTGAAAAGAATTTTTATGCAATAAATTGGTCGACGATAATTTTATAAATATTTTGAAATTTCGCAAATCTTTAATCTTCAAAGAGAAAAATTTAATAAAGTATTTATGAACATTTTTTTCGAAATTCATTCGCCGAATTCTAGAGCTTCTTATAACTTGTGTTTCACCTTTTTTTAAGTGAAAGTCAGTATATCGTCTATTGCGAGAATAAAAGTTTAAAACCAAATACTGACTTTAAAAATTGTATAGGTACTTATTTATGAGTAAGAGTATAAACTTTTATGAAAATATAAAAGACAATTTTACTTATGGCTTCAGAGTGCCATTAAAAGGTTGAGCAAAGAGTAGCAGTAAAAGAATGAAAAGTAATCAAACTTTGACTTAATGGGTACAATTTCAGTGTTTCGATGTGGATTAATATATTTTTATCTCTCAAGACATTTGACGAATGGCAATTTTATCACCTCTTAATTTTTTTAAATCCCTTTGAAAAGAAATATTTTAAATTTTCGTCATACCTAGTTATCTTTTTCACTTAGTTAAAAGATTGTTCAAATAAAAAAATTTAATTTTTATTAGGATAAGTTCTTAATGAATTTTTAATTAAACTTCCGCAATCTGATTTTTGTTTTGAAAATTACTTTAATTAAAATTAATTAACGAATTAAAATTAATCTATATAAACATATTAAATAATCACTTTATAAATTTTCTAATTACTCTGGAGTTAAAAATTCTTTTATAATGTACATAGGTAATGTATTTAAAATGTTTTATTTCGAATAAAACACTTTTTTTGAGAGAGAAAATAACATTATTTATATTTGTAGCAGTTTTTAGTTCTTTTGAATTTTAATAAAAGGGAAGGAGAAAATGGCTCATAAGGGGATGTGTCATACCGAAATTGCAGTTTTTTCGTTTCATTCAATAAATTTTGAGATTAACAACTAATTTGGACTAGACACACGTTCTTTAGACTTTAAATTATGTGTCTCTGCATAAATTAATAAAACGAACAATCGTAATTCTCGGTAACCATGTACATAAGTAATGCACCCCTTAAACGCGATGGATCTGCCAGTACTGTTAAACCGACCACCTCAGCTCGCGCGTGCCTCTAAATTTAATCCCCAATGATCGCGCGACTCGGCGCAAGCGACCCGTCCAACCCACGGCAAGCCTTGGAAGTAGAATGCGCCGTGCATCGGTTCGGCGCATACGAGGCTTTTATTAAGGGGAACACGTGCGCGAGAGAAATGGAAAATTGAGCATCCCCCCTCCCATCCAACGGATAAGTAAGTTCGAGCCTGCGGGGTAGGGGCTAATGTCGCCCCCCTCCCACTGCGCCCCTGGAATGCTTCCGCGGAGATGGGGCCCATCCGCCTTTCGAGCCGCGATATTGCGCCCGAAATCGCCCGGTGCATCGAGCTCCGCGCGCCCTAGTGATTTTTCAGCTGAGATATTTCGGACGATGGGTGAGCTTCCGGAGCTCGCTTACGTTGAATAACAATTTTTTTCGTATTTCAGTTTGGTAAATGCATTTCTTTTTGTTTAACGATAAATCAATGCTTTCTAATGAAATTTTATTGGGATACTAAATAAGAAATAGCTTTTTTAGTGATCAACAATTAAAGAATATAGTAATTTTCTGCAGTGCAGAAGAATTTTTTATCGCGAACTATCAAAATGATGTAAAGTAATGATGTGTGTGTTATGATTAAAATACGAGTTTGATAGTAAGTAATAAAATACAGCGACTAGTAAAAACCGGATTGAAAAAATGGGAATAAACTATATACGTGACAAATCCGATGATATCTGGCTGGTAGAATATTGAAAAATAATCGACACGTATTTTTTGTATTATTAATATGGTATGCTATGCTGAATTTATGCGATTCTTCACTATTCTTTACTATATAGATGTACTATGCATACAACGTTGGTAGATCGGAACATTACATATATCCGCGATATTTTTGTTAATGAACATTGAATTGAAAAAGGAAATACGTATTATTATTATCGATTTTTCAATATACCATCGGGAATAATAGAATCTAAAATTTTTTTTCCGCATTATTCCCTATTGTTTCAGATTTTCAATTAAAAAACTTAATGAGAATCGATTGAATGCAAACGAAAAGATTCTCATCAATTTTTAATAAATTGGTTCGATTTATCATGTGAATAAAAAAATTATATAAATGGAATATTGGTGAAACCCGATTTATTTGCTAAATTCTGTTAAAATCTTTCGCAGTCAGTAATTAAATAATTTAACGAATACGCATTTCAATTTGTATTTCGCTTAAAAAATTCAATGCCCCCAAGCTAGAAAATGTATTCTTTTTCAGCGGGCGTTAAGTTTAATTTTTAGTTATTTACAATTCAAAGGAAATGCTTTGTGAAATACGTATAAAATTAACTCACGTCAGCGCGCAAAAACTAAACATTTAAATCCGGAAAACAGCTGGAGAAAAATAAACTGAAACGGTTTAAAAAAGTAAATTTAATTGTTTACAAAGATGTGTCCTGCAATTTCACTTTGATCATTTAATATTTAGTGAATCATGATGCATGCAAAGTTTTAAATATATTGTAAATTATTTATTCATTATTTTTGAAAGGCAATTATACTGTTACAGTAAACAAAGTAATTACCTCTGTAAATCCTTTTCTTTTTCACATTGTTTATGTAGGGTGTTTCATTTTTTAAAAGTTAATTTCAACTTTACTTAATGGACTTCTACTTCACTTCACTTTTATTAAGTGCTGCTTAATTTGATGTGTTTGGATACTAGCTAACTGGTTATAATAATATTTCATCCAATAAAGTTAATGCAGATTTAAATACTGCTAGCTAATTGGGAGATATTACTTTTGGTAACAAATGGATTTTTGATATATTCTATGAAGTTGATGTTGTTAGTCTTTCTATGTAATTATCTCTTTCAGACCTCATTTACATTGGAATGTAAATAATTATCTTATGATCTTTTCTAAATTGGCGCTAAACCAATTCATTACAATTAATAATAAACTCATGGATCAGATTAACGTGAATAACTTTTCTTCTCGTAATGAAGCTGTAATTAATACTAGACTCAATAGAATTTGAGAAAATAGCATTAGAAAAATCGAAATTTAAAACAAAAAGTTTAAAAAAGTATTGTTTAGGAAACGGTGTACTCGAATATGTTAATGTCATTAAAGATTTAGGTGTTTGGTTTGACAATTCTCTTACATTCTCTTATCACATTGATTTTATTGTTTCTAAAGCCACTAACCTACTTGGATTTATTAAGCGCTCAACATCGGATTTTAATGACATTTCCACTATTATTTACTTATATACTACTCTAGTCTTACCGATTTTAACATACTGCGCTCCAATTTGGTCACCGTTTACCTTGATCTTGTGGAAGAAGATTGAATCT
>JAXIUT010050064.1:0-11064 GCA_035586675.1 Eurytoma californica | reverse complement strand
GAAATGATGTATCGACGGAGTGGACAAGCAATAAAAATACGTTTAATAATTTTATTGATATACCAATGTTTAGCTTATAAAATAATTTAAAAAAAAGATTATAATTAGTATTTCAAAAGTACTCGGAACGACGAAAATGTTAGTGTTGGTGAAAAAAATATTAAACATTTTTTTTAAGGTAAAAAATTCCATTGAAAATGTGCATGTCAAACTCCGTCAATAAATTCAAGCTGTGGTGGAACAATATAAAAACGTCCGATAGTCATGCAATATTGAAATTTTAATCTTTATAATGATTTGCCAGTTAGCCCTTATGTAAATAAATAAATCGGAATTACAAGAATGATGGTTTTAATATTACCAGAAATTAAAATAATGAACTTAATTTTTTGAAATTCACCAGTGGAAATCGACGGAGTGGACAAACCCATTGTTTAAACGACGTTTTTTTATTTAAAAATTGATTTATTAAAACTATAATATCTATGTGAAATACTGGTAATTCTTTCACAATATAGCCTACTCAAAATTATTTATTTATTTTAGATTTTATAAGGTGTTCTTATGTATATTATTGACGAAGAATAAAAGTGGCTTATAAATTGAGAATTGACCATATACTTCTGTATAAGTATATTAATGGGCCCTGGAGCCAAATTGGCCCGGGGAAAATTCAGCGTCCCGGGTGGGTCTCCCGGTCAACGATCTCCCATCATCCTGAGGGTGTTCCTGGACACCTGGACATCGTCTCCAGGAACACCTTTCCAATTTTTGCGCATCGACGTTATAGCAGGTAGGGCTTGCTGTAGACGATCTCTCGTCGCCCTGAGGGTGATCCTGGACACCTGGACATCGTCTACGGGAACACCCTTCCAATTTTTTTTTTGCGAATTGACATTATGGCGCCATTTCTGATACAGCAGCTCTATCATTGGTTCAAGCTACCGCGCGAGCCTGGGGGTAGCCAATGGCAATTGGCTCCACTTCTGATGCAGCGGCTCTATTATTGGTTCAAGCTAATGCGCGCGCCTGGTGGCAACCAATGGTAATTCGCACCACTTCTGATAGAGCAGCTCTATCATTGGTTTAAGCTACCGCGCGCGCCTGGCGACAGCCAATGACAATTGGCGCGCTTTCTGTTGTATTGCATTCAATTTTATTACGCAATTTTGTTACGTATTTCAATTACGTAATTACGTAATTCTTTTCAATAGGGTAGATATACTAAAAATGCAATTTCTTATTTCCCTTTAATTCTCGACTCTTATTTTGTATGTATATATAGATATACTGCCTGTGGTGAGAATAAGAAATAAGGCTTATTCTTATTCATTATTCATTATTCGGAGTTTGCTAGTCTAGGGCCTAACGTGCACAGAAAAAATAGTAAATAGTAATAAGTCATAATAAATAGTAATAGTAATAGTAGTAATAGAAATAATAGTAAATAGTAAATAATAAAGACATAAATTGTAGGATTTTACGGGAGAAGTCGAATAACCTTTATTTTATATCATTAATACCAACTACCACGTGATAACAACGAATTCTCAATACATTCGATTTACAGAAAGCATAAATGAAAGAAAACGATTTATAATTTCAACAATTTAAGGTATTTTTATTCAATACAATTTGAACTAATTAATTTGATATCACAAAAGAATAAAAAATGTATTTATTTGAATTAGTTATTATAAATGTATTTATAAATTAAATTAATTATTCAAAATATAAATTGAAAAATTATTAACATTTACTTTAAAAAATTCTATTAATCGAACGAGCATTAGCGAGGAAGGTAAGTAAATAAATTAAAAGTTAAATTTTCAGTTTTTAAGACAGGTTGAAGATTATGATTTCAGTTTTTAGTTTAGGATTATGGTTAAATTTTCAGGTTAAGAATTAGATTAAGTTAGCTCAAAATTTATTAAACTTGTATTATTTAAACTTTGAAATATTTTATTAACATAAGATAGGTAGATGAAAACTATGTTACTTAACCAGCGTTGCGATAGCGTAGTGGTTAGAGCGTTAACGTATAAGTGCGAAGAGAGAGGGTTCGCATCCCGATGAAAGCGTTTTATTTTTCTGACTTTATTTCTGTAACTACAAATGTATTTGCGAATTCTAATGTATTTCGGGCATAATATGGAATAAACATTGTAGTATAAATAAATTAAAACAACATTTCCTGAAACCTATAAGAGAAAGGTTTATGCAAGGTTTACGTGAAATGATTCAAGAAAGCTTGCAGAAACTTTGCAAAATTATTTAATTCAGCCTTCATGTGACTGCTAAACCATTCATTGAAATATTTCTAAAACATTTCTAAAACATTTTCTGAAACCTTTCGAAAATATTTCATGCAGCTTTCATGTGACTGTTAAATCCTTCTTTGAAACGTTTCAGAAACTTTTCTGAAACCTTTCATGAAACCTTTTTAGGAAACCTTCCTGTAACATTTCATGAAACCTTTTTAGGAAACCTTCCTGTAACATTTCATGAAACCTTTTTGTAGGTTCCCTGTTCCAGACATAAAAATATTTCAGAAACCTTGCAGTGAAATATTTCTGAAAGGTTTCAAACATTTCATGAAACCTTTCAGAAAGCTTTCATGCTTGTGGGAAGTCATATCAGATATACTTTCAAAAATTTTGATAAAAATAAATTTATCTAAAATATATCAAAATGTATTAAAATGAATGAAACTATATCAAAGATTTAAGTTTTATTAATTATAATGAAAAAGTTATCAGTCTACCAAAATGTATAAATTTGTATCAGACCCTTAGGAAAAGAAACTGCAGGCTTATCTACTGGTGTAAATTTTAGCAAAACCTGTTACCAACCAGTAGTTTTGCCAGTATTTTATTTTCGTTTGAATCAAAACTGCCTTTAATACTTTTTTGATTAGACGCACAGTTTTCGAGAAAAAAATTCATTAACAATAAATTTTTTTCTCGAAAATTATGCGTCTAATTTACTTCGTAGATGGTGTGGAAAAAATAGAGAATTATTAATAAATATTAATGTAGGTGTCATTATTTATAAAAAAAATAGTTAATGATGTTGTAACGTGGCAAATGGCACGTTACCAGGTCGGCCAAGAGCCGATGTGCAATGAAGCGCGCAGATTAAGAAAGCGCCAGGTGGCGCTCGCGCGCACGTGTCCAGCAGCGCGCCGAGAACCGTCGCGTACCCGCCAGCGCGGAAAGGCGAGCGCGAACGCGAAGAGAGAGGAGTAAGCGACACCAGAAAAGTGCCGCGCGAGGTACGGGCTCGCTCTCTCTCTCTCTTTCTTACGGACTAGCAACCGGAGCGGAAGCCAGCTCTAGGCCCCCCACGAGCGTCAGCGGCGGTCAGCGAGGTCAGCGACGAGGGCACCGGAGCCGGAGCCCAGGGTGCCTTGGAGTGCACGGAGAGCGACGGCGGTGACGTTCCTCTCCGAATGAATCCCCGGGACTTCGCGTCACCAGCGAGTCCGTCGACGACGAGCACAGCGAAAGCGAGGCAACGTCCGAGGCCGAGCAAGTCTTGCAGCCATGGGGCTCAAGCTTGTAATTGTTTGTAGCTCCTTCTGAGCATAAATGAAATTGAAACAAAGAGGAAATAAATGTCGTAAATATGGAACATTCAAAGACTTCGGATTATTTCCTCACACCTCCCCCCTTCGTGTATGTTCCCTATTAGCCCCCTTGAGAAGGACCCTGCCACTCTCCGCGGGCCGGTCACGTTGCACCTCGGTGATCGGCATTACACCTGAGCGAACCGGAGCAGCATCCAGTGAGCAATAAGGCTCGCCTTCTCTCTCAGTCTATTACGGAGCGCGGCTGCGTAACCTCGTACCCAAGGGGCTGGGCAACAAAATTATAAAGAACAGAGCGGGTAGCAACGCGCCCCGTTATAGATGGCGCCCACAACGTGTTGGTTAAAACATGAATGAAAACAATAAATTGTTCTTAAGGGAAATCGTGTTGACGGGGTAGAAAAACGAAAATATCGCAACTATAGTATCGAGCGTTTATATTGGCTCCAAGCACACATTTAAGTGAGCGGAACATAACATTAGGAGTAAACTCATTCGAGCGCGATTTAGTAAACACAACACTAGTTATTGTTGCAAAATAAAAATAAATAAACAGAAAACGCAATAGCGCACATTAAGATAATAACATGCACAAGGGAAACGAAGTGTGAACTAGGCTGTATTAATACATTAAAAATACATAAACACCAAAATTAAAAAGGAATTAAGCTTGAACAAAATAAAAAAATTATGTTACGAAAGAATCTTTTCAAGCCGAGGTTCACAGTTCGGAGGCAGTTAGATAGGACATAAACAAGGTACGCAAAGCGTATAGGTCACGCGGAGGTAGCGAGTCGATCGCCTTCGGACGGGAAAAGCCCGACCAGTTGTAAACATTGCGGTAGCTGCGTACTCGGGAGTGATTACAGTCGCGTGTAAAATAAGTTTGTCGCGCATCAAAACAAGCGCATAATCACGCGCAAAATATTTTACTTTTACTTTCTCTCCCAAGCGAAATTTCTTGTCTTTTTCCCGAATCTTATTTTTTCCGTTGGATTCGCGCAAAGAGGATTGCGCTCTAGAAAATAAGGAGTGCATACGCCCTAGCCCACCGCACCCACGCATGAAAGCAAACAATCGCGAGCCGCGTAATTAAAATTTGTCGCAACGGGAAATAAAATTAATTAAACCCAGTACAATGGCGGGCGCAATAAAAATAGGCGAGATCCCCGAAAAGACGTTAGCGGAATGGTGCGAATCTTTGCAAGACACCGAACTTGCTAACGCGCTACAAGTGCTAGAAATAAGACCGTCAAAGAACCGCAAAGATAATTTAGAGCAGTTGAAACGTAGAATCGTAGAAACGTAGAAAAGTTGAAGAAGACGATTTCGACGCGGCGCGCACAAGAAGAGACGCAGCGCTCCAGCAAATGTTGACCGATCAATTCACAACGGGACAGACGGATCAAGAAGTAGACAACCAGGAAAAAGACTCGGAAGCAGGAGATCTGCAGGAGGAAATAAAAAGGCTGCGCGCACAATTACAACACGCGACGCAACGGGAGTTGATGCTGATGGAACACAGTTAGCGCGGAGACGAGCAGCAAGTGACTCCAGGTTCCAGACGAAGTCTTGTACTCGTGGAATGAGGGAGTGGAGGATCCCTTAAAAAAATTCAAATTCAAGCACGGAGGAAAATCGCCCCGCAGGCGCAAATGCGAGAGGAGCAACCGCGCAATCGCAAGAGCGCATCGATACTCAGCGACACCCGCGCACGAGATAGCAGCACAGCGACCGCACCTTCCAGCGCGACCTAAATAAAGTCATCAGCGCTTGGCACATCTCGTTCAGCGGCAGCATGGACGAAAACGTCGAAGAATTTTTGACGCGTGTCGAAGAATTACGCAGTATATCGGCGCTGACAGACGAAGAAATGTTAAAAACAGTACCCATACTGTTAAAGAGACCAGCGCTCAATATGTATAAAGTGAATGACTCACAGTGGAGCACTTGGGCACAGTTCGTGCACGAATTGCTCGTACAGTACTCAAGCCCACTATACGATGTGAAGTTAGAAGACGGAGTAGCCGCGCGAAAGCAAGGCGAAAACGAACCGATGTACGAGTACCTAAATGCAATGAACCTGTGCTACAATAAGATGACTAGAAGGCCGACCGAAAGGGCGCAGATGATGCGCATATTTAACAATATGCGCACGGAATTTCACCCGCTGCTATGTGGTTACGAGCAGTGGACACTTAAAGAATTCATCGAGCAAGCAGCGCGAGTGGGCAGAACAATGAAAATAGGGCGGAGAAGTCAACAATTAACAGCACCCGCGCCGCAAGAGAAAAAAGAAAACATTAGTCAAGCACAGGGAACCGCCAACGTTGCAAGCGTGCAAACGCAGGGCTCTAACATTAACGCAGACCTATTTAAACAATTAAGGGAACTGCGAGCAGAAATTAAAGAAATAAAAGAAAAGTGCATCCAGAAGAATCAGAGCCATCAACAAACGCAACAAACAGCACCTCAACATCAAGCCCAACCTCCCGCGCAGAATTCGCAATCGCGAGGCAGAGGTCGAGGATGGCGCGGTAATCGCTTCAGATACAACAATCGAAGCAATTACCAACAAGGAAATAATTATCAAGGTGCAAATAAAAATAACCCTCCCGGTAACAGTTCCAATCAAAATGGAAACAATCAAAGAGGAAACGCGCAGGCGAGCCGCGCGCCACCGAGCTAATCTAGCCAGGCGCAGCAGCAGCCCAGCGCGACCAACCAAAGCGCACCGACAGGCTCGGGAAACGAGCATTCGGCAGCGTAAGCGGGACTAATACGCCGCCACGAAACTCTAAGGTCTCACAATTCAGCGAGAAAAAAACGCAGCACCGAGCAAATCTTTCCGAAACAAGCTCGTCAAAGACGATAGAGATTTCGGACACGAAAAACCCAGTCGCGTACCCACGTTATTGGCTCCGGGTACAAGTAGGCAATATACCGGTTACAGCTTTACTCGATCCGGGGGCAGCGCGTACGGTAGCTAACGCGAAATATAAAAAGCTCTTCGAAGAAGGAGGCGCTTCTATCAAAACGTCTAAAGTTAAATCCGCGCAAATGGCGAACGGCGCAATCGAATCGATCCAAGGAGAGGCCAACATGCCGATAAAAATCGCAGGCGCCACGCGCAACATAAACATTCTGCTTCTTAACTCCTTATTGACCGATTTTATTCTGGGATTGGACGCGATCAGAACTTTTGAATTGATAATAATAAATGCTCAATGCGACGCGTATAAACTTGCAGACCCAGGAGACGCGGAAGAGCGTACATTCGATGTATGGGCCGTAAATGCGGAAGAGAGCAAAGTCGACATAGCCAGTTACGGGACGTCAAGCGTAACAGAGAACCAGCGAAGTCAATTAAATGCGTTATTAGATGAAATACTTCCAACGGCGCAAACCCCATTAGATCAAGTACCAAGGGTGGAAAAATTGCCCGCCACGGATTTAATCGAGTACGAGATTAAACTGATCAACGGGGCAATGACAAGTCCAGTTAAGCAGAGATACTACCCGGTATCAGACAAGATAGAAAAAGCTATGCACGAAGAGCTCGAGAAACTGTTAGAATTGGACAGAGTAGAAAGATCAAGGAGCCCATGGAACAGCCCAGTAGTCATCGTAAAGAAGCAAAATGGCAAATATTGAATGTGCGTAGACCTTCGAGGCATAAATGGCGTATCAGTGAAGGACGCGTACACTGTGCCCGACATGGATGTCATACTCAACAAATTAGATCTCAGCATGGCGTATCACCAGATGAAACTAGAAAAAAGTTCACGCGAAATCACAGCGTTTACTGTACCAGGCAGAGATTTAAGTCACAGCGCTTACTGTACCAGGCAGAGTTTAAAAAACTGCCTATGGATATGTCTGGAACTGAACCGGCGTTCCAAAGATTAATCGACCAAGTAATTGGCGATATGATGCCGCACGCATATGCGCATCTGGATGATATTTTGTTAGTTTCCGAAACCTTCGAAGAGCACATACCATTGTTCAAGAAGCTTCTTCTTCAAATCAAGGAGGCGGGACTAACAATCAATAGAAAGAAAAGTCGATTCCACGAAATTACGCGCACCTCAGATCCGCACGATTTTAAAAACGCACAATTAAATCCCGCAAGAAACGCACAAGTCGAGAGCGCGCCAGATTTAAATTCCGACGCACCCTCGCAGCGATGTGGCGAGCGTGCAGACCCTCCGCGCGACGCGCGAAACGGAACTTTTGTCCCGACACAAAAAATTGGGCAGAGCGTATGCACGACTTGCACGAAATTCAAGCCGGGGCAGCCGAAAAAAGCTGCACAAAGAAAGACAGAAATGTCAGCTACCAAAATGGACGCAAGCGTAAATCGAAATTCGAAATAGGCGACTCGGTGTACAAAAAGAATCGAATATTGTCGTTCGCCGCGGATACCACGGCGAAATTAGCACCGAAATTCGTAGGTCCGTTCACAATAGCGGAAAAACTTAACACAAATATTTTTATATTAGAAAAGGATGGCGTTAGATTAGATAGCCCCACGCACGCGAAAGATTTATAAATTGTTAAAGCGAGCGATTGGCAAGCGCGCCATCCCCCGAGTAGCAGCAGCATGCAGCAGCAGCAGCAGACAGCGCAACAACGCAGAGAGCCAGGCAGACCGCGGAAGGCGACAGCCCTAAACGCGCCGCAACAGCGCGAGCAGTCCCCTCCCCTCGCCGAGGCGCGGCACTATCTAAGTCACAGTGCGCACTTAGGGCAAACGAGCACGCGAGTCTAGTACTCCAAACGTCACTCAGCAGGACCCCGCAGCCTAACACATTCGCAGACGCAGTTACCAATATCACAGAAATATTTGTTCATCTGTTCAGCAATTTTTGAGGAATCTATAATCTTAGTGTTGTTGTTTAGTAAATAGTTAATGTTATTTGTAGTTTTTGTTTTTTTACCTATTTTTTTATTTATTATTTTCCAGAGATTTTCTGGTTATCTGATTTTTTTCTATTTGGCTCTTATCATAATCTTCTTTTGCTTTGTTGATTGTTTTGTTTAGGATTTTTACATGGTTATTGTAAGTGTATTTTTTAATCATATTTTTGGGATCTTTTTTCCAAACATTATATAGTTTTTCCTTAGTTTTACATGATGTTATTATGATTTTTGTTATATCCAATTTTTTCTTGGTTTATCTTTTTTTTGTTTCCCGTTAGTTAATGTTTTTGCTTTGTTTATGCAAAATTTAATTTTGTTTATTAGTTGTTCTAGTTCTTTGTTTGGATGCATGCTTTTTGGATTTTCTAGCCAATTTAAGGTCGTTGCTATTGTGACTAGTTTGTTGTAGTTTATTTTTGGATAGTTACTATTGTTGTTAATTTTTTTTATCTTATTTAATGACATTAGCAATGGAAAGTGATCGTTAAAAGTAATGTTAAGGATTATTATGTGCTACGTTATTTAGTTTAATGAAAAAATTATCTATGCATAAACCTACACTAATGTCATTGTTTGCTGGTCTTGTTATTTTTCTGAATCCTGGATAGTAACCATTTTCTAGCAATATTTGAAGAAATTCTTGTTCTATTGTTTCGTCTTTATTTATGTCTATATTGAAGTCACCTATTATAATGTTATTTTTATATATTTTATTGATTTTTAAAAGTTCTTTGATATTTACTATAAATTCAATTTTCTTTATGTTGTGACATCTATATAATGCTGTAATAAGTATTTGTTTATTATTTTCAATTGCTATTGCCGAGTTGATGATCTTTAAATTATTTATTTCTAATAAATAAATACCAAAAACTACCTTATCCTTGCACAGAAAACCCTCGAACGTTACAGAGTTTATATATTTCCATACTTGTTTTGAGTCCTGTTTACAAGCTTCGACTTTGTTTGTATGATATTTAATTTTCGCGTCCTTTGTGACTGTATCTAACATTTTTCATATTTTTTAAAATCATTTTTCAATTTTTCATTGTTTGGGTTTGATTTCCATATTTTGTATAAAGTTTCTTTAGTTTTATGTGAAATTATAATACCTTAGGTTATCCAAGGTTTTCTGTGTTTATTTTTTGATTTGTTCAAGTATTTTGCTTTGTTAGCTGTTGCTAGATTTGCACATATTTGTATTTCCTTAATCGTAGTTTCTATTGCTATATTCGGGTCAGTAATATTTTTTAAGTTATACCAGTTTTTAGAAATTGCAATATTTTTAAGGTGATTATAGTTAATGCAATTATAATTTTCATTTTTTATTGTTCTGCCTCAAATTCATCTATACTAACAATTAGTGGATAATGGTCAGTAAATGCCTGTATAAATTTAAAAGATTTGCTATTTAAGTTTTCTATTTTAATGTAGAAATTATCTATACAGGTTCCATGGTTATTATCTTCTGATGGTCTCGTTATGTCCAGAAAATGAGGCCTAAATCCTATTGTTTGAAAGTTATTTAAAAACTCCACTGTGATTATGTCTTGGTTTAATACATCAATATTAAAATCACCGACCACACAGTGATTTTTAATATTTCTTTTAGTTTTAAGGAAGACATCAAGGCTCTTAATGAATTCAGCGATTGGTAGGCTGTGTGACCTTTATATTGATGATATCACAAATATTTGTCTTTGTCTAATTTTAATTCAGTATTAATAATGCTCAGCCTATCATATAATTCAATTTTCGTTGTTTCTACTATATTTTCTTTGATATATATTACAACACCATCAGATCTATTCAGTCTGCTCTCATTGTAATGCATTTTCTATCCTATCATGTTAAAGTAGTGGTAATAATCTAAGTTCCAGGATTCAGAGCATATAATCATCATAGGTTTGACCACCAGTGTCTCAACAAACACTTGCAGTTTAATAAAATTAGAATTTAAACTTCTTATATTAACATATAACAGTAAATTTTTTAATTCTTTACAATTGTTGTTAAGACTTTCGAGGTCATTACATGAAATTTCTTTACTTATAAATTCTATATCATTACATTGATTCATTATGTTCTTGTAGTTTTAATTTCTTCTATGTCGGATACACTACCTCTGGTTGATGACGCAAGCGATTCACTGCTTTCATTTGATGGCTGTAGTGTTAGCAAGTTAGATGTTCTGCTAACCTCTCGTTTTTTATAGTTCTCTACTTTACCAAGGAACCTCGGTATAGTAATATTTACTTCAACTTTTTTTTTATTGAAGTCATTTTTATAGAAAACTCCTTCACATAATGCACATACCACTGTACTACATTTCTTTTTATTATGGCACTTAAAAGTAATATCTGGCGGGATTGACTCAGAAGGCTTCGTCTTCCGCCATGTTAAAAAGAATGTCTTTTTTCTTAATTTTTTTATTTTTGGGGGGTTGTTGAGCGGAGCAAGGGGGAACCCCCTAGTACACACACACACACGCACGCACGCACGCACGCACGCACGCACGCACGCACGCACGCACGCACGCACGCACGCACGCA
>JAXIUT010050053.1:0-11065 GCA_035586675.1 Eurytoma californica | reverse complement strand
CAGCACTTTTTTCCCTTTTCGGCACGAATAAATTACGAAATTTACCCTGAGGTATGTAAAAAAATCGCATATTGCTCTCGTGGATATATTAGGCTGTGCAAACCCAGCGCGATAACCTAACGTCGACAAACCTCGCGCCGGGCGTACACAGCCTACTTTATCCCCTCGGTGCATAATGTACTATTTCGTCCATCGATTACTGACCTACAGTATTTAAAAAAAAAGCGAGACTGACTATATCCTCCGTAAATGCGAATTTGAAACCGTGAATACGCGAAGATGAGCTTCAATTCCGCAACCGCCCGGAGGTATACGGCTGGGCTGATCGTTAACCCGCGAAATGCTGCAGCGTGCAGTTTCCGGCCGCGTGTCCCACGCGCAATTAACCGAGCGAACGAGCTCTTTGACTCTCCAGCTTGGTACTATCGTCAACTACTGACCAACCGCTAACTTGGCGATTTAATTAAGAGGTGTCTCATCCCCCCCCCCCCCCCTCGGCGAATCCGTCATTCCGAGACGGCGAGAAACTTCGCGTTCGAAATTGCGGCGTGGGTTTGATTACATGCCGGGAGTGTATACTCATTAGCGGGGGGAAATTAGTTTTCAAGAAATTTTCACGATTGGAAAATCTTTGGATTGCGCCACGGCCGTTTTGTTCGTCCTCGTGGCTTTAATAAACGATCGTCGCGCGGGAGAAAGGTCGCGGGGAGAGGACTGTCGTATCCGAATGTGGACTTAATTAATTTGAAAGCGTAAAACGCCGAGGGTAAAAAGAGTCGTAGGAGATCCACTAATTGCATTTCATTATAAAAGTACACGAGGTTCTTCGACACTTTTTCTTCGCGTTAGTTAAAGAACCTTTGCTGAATTGCGGCATGGCTGCTGCTCGCTTCTTTCTTAGCAAATTTATGCACTTTCATGTCGTTACCGTTCCATTTCTCTGTCTTTATTATAAATAAAGTGAAGAAAAATATATGTTACGAGCGCGATTTACTTATAATTTCGGATTAATTATAATTTGGTTTGTAAATATACACGATCTAAATCAACGAAGCATGTATTATGTTTAAATTTACAACTTAAGAAAAAATCTCAATAAAAAAAGTAGTCTGAGATTTGCTAGTGATAATATAAGTTATCATTATACTTAAGACAGGGTTGCAGTCGAACTCCGAACTAAATATTAGGATGTCTTCTATATATTTTATATTCATCTTTCTTCTAGAAATTTATTTAAAGGATAATGGAAAAAAACTTCGCTATGAAGGTATTAAAGGAAGAATACCAAATGCAAAAAATCAATCAAAGATTATGTTAAATTGTAATTAAATTAATTTTTTTTAAATCAAATATTCCTTAACAATTTCATAGTAAGATATTTTCAATTTTCATTATAGGGAAAAAAGAAAACTTCGTTGTAAAGTTCCAGGTGATAGATTACTTAAAAAAAGATGTGCTAAAATTCAGTTCGTTTTTGGTGAATTCGCTACAAATAAATTTGAATAAATCATTAAGAGATAATTAATTTAAAAAAGGAATAAAGAGCATGGAGAAAAAATAATTCTATTGTCTTGTTTCTTTTTCTGGCATCATTTCGTGATTTTGTCGAACACAACATGTAAATATCTCTAAGGATATTTTGGAACCCAATAATTTTCTTTTAAAGAAAATATAAATTACAGTAACAAAGTTCTTTTGTATTTACCTTAAAGATCATTAAATTACGGTATCCGAGAAATAAATATCAGTTTAATGGGTTCACATGGTACCCTATACAATGATTGCCCAACTCACCCAGTTATACCATTAATACTCGCGCTTTTCACTGCACCCGCTAAATTGATTATCTTTTACGTAACATGAAGATTTTTTTCCGTTTTCTCGCAAAAGTAAGACCCTCCCGCGAGAGAAGTCGCGAGCACCAGTCAATTGGTGTGCGCAGCCTCTTTTGTAGGCCGCGTACATGCTGGCCGTAACACGCGGCGTTGCACAACATTTATTTATTGTCTCGGGCTCATTGTCTCTCGACATGATTCTCGCGCGCCGGGACAAGCCCTCCCCAGCGGCCGATAAAAAAAGGTGTATGTGTACGTCACGCCGATGAAAAAAACCGTGAAAAGGGGGTTACGAATGGAAAAACTCGCCGGTATTGTTCCTCAATGGTTAATGCGCAAAACTTTTCGACAAACAAAATCGAAAATCGTTCGCGGTGAGTTGGCGATTCGATTATCACCGATTTTACACCGATTCGTAAACGAAAAATAAAAAATTCGTAAACAAAAGATCGAGATTGCTTTATTACTGCGTTTCGTAGCTGATCCTGTATTGAGTGCCGATTTTCCGAATGCAAAAAAGTGAACGCAATACTATTGTTAAGGTAGAATTCAATTTTATTGTTTTAAACTAAAACAAACGATATATTCAACATACTTGAATTTAAATTCGTTTGCGTTCTCTCTCTTTCTCCCTCTATCTCTGTCTCTCTCCCTCTGCATATCAAGAAATGAGATGAGATTTGAGATTTCGAGATAACGTTTGGTTTCAATAATTACGATTGATTTCGAATGTTAAATTGAAGAAATGAAAGTTATAGTATTTTAAGCATTAAAAGGGTTTAATAATTCTTGTTTGCATATGAATTGATATAAATTAACGATGAATTAGTTTCAAATAAGCATTTTAATATTTTATTATATATTATGATAACAATGATTCTAATTCTGTGTAAAAATATAAGATCTGATTTAATTAAATGAATTACATGCACGGACATTGACTGTCGCTTAATTTACCTAAATGTAAAACTATTTCACTTCATAAGGTTACATCTTCTCCACATGTATTCAACTCCTTTATCAATAGAGCGAAGCTTAATAAGATTCCGTAAACGGCTTAGGTATAATATTACTCAATTATGCTGGACTTTTGTTAATTAAGTTAATTCAATTGTCTCAAAAGTTCTGTACAGTTAAATGAGGGAATTGAAGACTATATAAAAATCTTAAACTAAATAACTAGTACACATTATCACGTTATTTTCTATCCTACAATTAATTGGGATTTTTTAATACAAATTATTGGTCATTTCTCTCTTCTTTTATTTACTTTTTTTTGTGTACTCTAAAAAATTTAGACCTCAACCCTCTAAAATGTAGACCCTAATATATTTTGGTTTTCTTCATATTTTGGCCCAAGAACGTCGTTCTCAAAGTTTTATTCAAATCCGCGTATCAAACTGTTTATACTGTCAATTCGTTTAATGGTTTTATACAGGTCTAATGAAATTTCACTGATTATTTATATCTTTATAAGACTTTGATTACTTCCAGTCTTGCGTATTTATTATTGCTTCTTTCATCAAATTCGAAATGGTCCAATACAGATTTTTTTACAGGTTTAATCATGCAGGTTATGCTGAAATAGTTACAGATTCTGACATTCTAATTAAAGTCATCGCCTATATCACCCTGTTCCTCCCACCCTTCTCTTACATAAAATTTTATAAATAAATAATGCATACACAAAATTTTCAAATTAAATAATTTTCAAAATATGTTAAAAAATCTGTTGCACAAAGCACAGCGTAACGATTTCTTAACAGCGTTAATTCGGCAGCATTAAACTCGCTCACCTGAGCCAGGAGCGATTGTCGCTCGGCATAACGGGAGCGGCGTGCTTTACAAAGCACCCGCGACGTCTCCCGGGGTATACACAAACACCGCCTGCGCTCGACGCAAAATTCGCTCATGGGAAATTTACCGCGACTCATTGTCTCGTTTCCCCGGTGCGCGCGCGCTCGAATAATGCCAGCCGCCGCCGAAACTCGCGGCGCTTTTTTCCGCAACCCGTTCAATTGATTTTATTGTACTTGGTGGCGCGCTCGCCGGGAGGAATTGATACGGGCCTAGGATTGCGCTTTAAATAAAAAGAGAAAGTTCGCCGGCGCGCGGGAGTCTGTTTTATACGGGAAGAGCCGGGCCCGAATGTAAAGCTGTCAACGCCTAACACGGGGCCGGTGCAGCGCGCGCGCATTTCCGTAATCCGCCGCACGGGTAAAATAGATTCGCGGCCTTTTACTGTTAGATCCGCGAATCGGCCTTTTTTTTACTTTATCTTTCATCATTTCGCCGTAAAATACACGGCTATAAAGGCATTTTACGGGTGTGTAATCTGTTGTTTGAATTATGAGGAGAGATCGTTATTGGGGGAGTATTTATTGCATTTGGCATTTTATTTTATCGGCCATTGGCTGGAAAATGTTCGCTTCTCGATGAAACAATGAAAAAACTAGAAAGTTAAGGATTGGGTACACGCGATAAACATTTACGGTAAGAATCACGCGGATAATAAATAGACCTTTTTTTTCATTCATTTGCTTAGTCTCGTGTGTTCTTCTCGTTAGTTTGTAAAAGTTTGCAGCGGAGTTTTTTTTAACTGGTAAACTCTAAAAGTTCCTTGGAATTGAAAATGAGCGCGAAGTGATTAAGGGTAAATCCAATGTTTTCTCTACCTTCGTGTATACGCTCCAATCTTCCACCGATCTCACCCAGCTAGAAATAGTTATCAACCATTCGCTATTCGTTCACCAAATCGCAAAAATTTGACCAATAGTTTAACCAATGGTTTGTATTCAAAATTGCACTAATAAATTGGAATAAACTAGGAAAATCAAACTTTATTTACCTATTATCATTTTTGAGGTTAGAAAATTTGTACAAAAACTTTGAATTTTGGCGCCTTTCAACACCTGATATACTGATGGACCAATCAAATCGGTTTCTTATACACTGAGGGAAGAATTTTGTAACAGTAAATAAATACGTTTTTAATTCTTAATAGTAAATAAATACGTTAACAGTTAACGCATGCACTATGAATTTTGGCGAAATATTCGCACGTTAATAGTTAACGTACCGACGTTTCGAACAATGATTCTCATGTCTTAAAATTGTATTTTAGAGGTTAGCGTACTATGTACTTCGTACTCACTTCTAATTATTATTGATTTTGAAAAAAATAATAATAAAGAGACACTGATGCAGTTTTATGAATTTCCATAGGCCTTGAATGTTTTTAAAATCAAATCTAAACGCTCTTTCACAATTTTTTTGATGTGGAAGTATTACTTCGTAACGTTTAATGTGGTTATTTAAAATAATTAATATATATTTATTTAAGCTTGAGCGTACACTATATATTTTGACAGCGCCAACTATTACGTTACCGATCCTCAAATTAAATTTCGATTTATTAACTATTAACGTACGGAATTCTACGCTAAATAAATTAATTGTGACCATTTTAAATGAAGAAATTTGTTTACTATTACAAAATTCTTCCCTCAGTGTATGCTTCACAACATCCTGACATCGCTTTTTTTAAGAGAAAAATAAGATTGTGCTTCTAATTGAGGTTAGGAGCTATGTCTATTTAACCTTAAAATAATTTTATTTCCAACTGCACTACAATACTTCTTATTACTTCTAACAACTAACTATTTTTTATACGTCCATATATCTTATTGGTTGTTAACAATTATTTAAAAAGATATTAAATTATCGATAGTTAATCGACCTTTGACTAACCGAAGGTTACTATTTTTCGTTGGCTCATTGACCTTTAGTTAGTAGATAAACCATTTTCATTGGGTTATTTTCTACCAGGACAGATACTACACGTTTAACGAAATATCTATTCCTCGTTGAATATTACATCAAAAACAAAAAGAGGATTCCTCGAAAAAAAGAAGCCCGATAATATTCCTGGAATCAAAACTCGAGCGGAAAAGCGGCAGGCCGTACGCAATCAAGTACGATGCACACACACGCGTCAGATGAATGATTTATACGCCATTAATTGACATGACGAGAGACATACACGCGCATACGGACCCCTCATGCATGTGCGATCCTGGTCAAAGAAACATCATTCTCAATTCATCCGGCGCGGCGGCGGTTTTCACCCGACTTCCTCCCTCTACGGTCCCCTATATTCATTGTGCGCGCATCCGCGCCCCCTTTTTTCCCCATTACCCCGCTCTCCCCCCGCCCTGTTTTTTTGCTCGGCGCACTTTACGAGGTGCGCCGATTCATTGAACATTCCGAGGAGGCGCGTTCGCACTCGCCTTTCGTCCCCCCGCGCGCGTCGCGCTCGGGCAAAACCACACCGGGAGCTCCTAATAGGGTAGCTTGTCGTTTGTCAATTCCTGTTGCGAAGTGCACGCGCGCTCGCACTTGCCGGCCAGGCTGCTGCCGCGCGGATACCTGCACACGTGTACCTCCGGTATACATATAGGATGCGGCGCGCTCGGCCTTTTGAACAATGAGTTCAGAGAAGATTGCTTGCGTTGCATTGTTTTCAACCTTGTTTCTATACGATTTATTTCAATGCTCGCTGCAAGAAATATCATTTATATATTTATTTACTCATTTATTTATTTAGTTTAAAATTTTTAGGGGCTCTGGTAGAAATTTTTGGACTTTTGACCAACGGTTGGCCCAGAAACCTCCTAAAAGTATCGCATTCATCAACGACTGCCTAACCACTGATAAGTATTTCTACTAGGGGTAATTTATTTTTTTTAAAACAAAGTATAATAATTAGGAGCTAAAGCAAAGTTTAAGTTACATCAAATGTAGATCACCATATTGCCCTCTAAAAATACATGTGCATGGACCTCTTAGCTATGGTTTCCCCTAAATATTTCTTTAAATATTCTAGAAGTAAGTTTGTGATATATTTGGTTTCAACATTATTACAGTGCGTTTAATCTACATGAAATACAGGTTTGATAGAAAATAGTAAGTATCTAATGTAAAAGACTCCAGTCATAATTTAAAAGAAAATTATATTCTCTTATGTTCTGTATTTATATTCTTATATTATGCTAATATAGTCTTCTAACTACGTGATCATATTATCAGAACCATTTGAATTCTGAGAAAATTGGCTTCTCTTTTAGTCTCAGAAAAATGATTTGAGAAAGTAAACTTATGCCATTGTATCTTAATAATATTATATAATTAAACTATTTGACAATATTTAATCTAATGACAATTAAAAGAAAGATTTATTATAATAGAGTAAATGAATCAAATTGTAATGCGACAATAACGCAGCGAGAACTGAAGCGCAGATTCCATCTTATCGTTGAATGCCGCGGGTGAAAATCGTTATTCTCTTCAGAGCTATTACTAGAGAGGTGTATTGTTTTGTACTAATTAATAATCGGGGCTTTTTGTAGTAATGCACAATGCATGCCTATCGCATTTTATGACAAGAAAGCCCTTTAATCTCCTGGTGGGCGATTGTTTAAATACGTTTATTAATTTCAATACGCGAACCTACTCTTTTCTACTTTTAATTAGACCGTTAACAATATTGTTATTTTTATCACAACGTAAATTTTATATTAATAAAAACATATATTTCATATTGTTTTATAACTAACCTACAGATTTGAATAGATATAATTATGAAAATATGTCTTTGTTAAAAACAGTTTTTCTAGTTTCTATACTGTGTTATTAAAACGTTTTTACAAATAAATTTTTCTTATCCGATAATAAAGAAAAGGTGATATTTCAATGGTTGTCAGAAACTGATTAAACACCTTCATTCAGCTCGAGTCTAATTTTTGTCTAAATAGTACGTCACGAATGGGATGGTATAATTGATGAGCCGAACAGTTGAGCTTCTCAATTATCTTTCTGGAACAAAATAACGTTTCATACGCAGCGAGGCTAATTTCCATTTACAATTCGAAAAATCTCGAATAAAAAAAGGCACACCTCGCCGAGATGTTACAACATTCAAAGCCTCCTTAAAAAAAATCTCTCCTTCGAAAGGAGCTATTATTAGCGAGCTCGGAAATTGAGAGTGAAGAGGTAAAGGTATAGGCGCTTGCAATCATAGGAAAAACCCTTTTGTTAATGAGTCGTATACATTTCGAGTTCTGACGCTCGACGCCGCGTCCAAAGAAGTCCGCCTCAATTCTTCCTTGATTATCTTTATTTCTGCTCGACTTGGCGTATATCTCGGGGCCGATCAGCGCCGTACACGTAAAGGGAGGAGATGCGGGACGCGAAAAAACGCGAGCCGCGCGGACATCAAGGTAAATGTCCACCGGCTCAAGGCCGGCGCTTCGGGTTCGTCTGTTCTTTTCGAGATCTCGGAATAGAGAGCTGCCCCGCGGTACAACTTTTTCTTCATTAGATACCCTTTTTTTGCGAAAATTGAGAAGGGTATAGGATACTTTTTGCGGGGTTTTTAATTAGATGAGTTCATCTTTAATTGGTCGTTGATGATAGGTGAGTAATGTTATTAAAGAAAACACCTAAGTACATTTTTAGTCGAAGAAATGGTTTTTTATTGAAAAATATTATTAACATTCATTTTTGCATTTTCATTCGTACTTTCCCAAACTTGGTATTAACCAAAACTAACAAAATTCAAACTATTAAAAATATAACATTATTTTATTATCAATAAGCAAGATTAATAATAAAAATATTAAATTAATAAAAACAAAAATCTGTGAAAGATAATGTCACATACAAATGCTTGAAAAAGGCTGCAAAAATATTTAAATTTAAAAATGTAATATTTTTCAGATAAATGACAAAGATATTTTTTTAAAGATCTGAAAAGTACTAGTTTTTGTTAGTAGGACCAATGCTACGTCCTTTACTGCAAACTTACATACAAAATTTCTCAAAATACCTACTGTATTCTTATCGCACAAGAGCAGGTACGGGAGATTTCGTAAGATAGCACAAAAATATTCCGTGGAAAGCACAAAGTATACGAGGAATTTATCAGTGCCATCGATCTCCGGATTTGCAAAGCAGGTAAATCACGACATTTTGCAGGGAGAACTTTCATCACTGCCAGCGATGGGACGCAAGCGTGTCGCATTACCTCCACGCGATTCGCTGCAAAATATTCGGGCCTCGTTTGCATACGGGGAATACAAAAAGGTCATCGGGCCTCTCGAGGCTCCGCTGCGGCGGCCGGAGCGGAAAACAGAGACCAGCGGTTCTTCCTTTAACGAGGCCGGCCGTCCATTTTTTATCCCAATGACCAGAGCGACGGTCGATAGTGAAAGTAAACGCGGGGAACAATCCACGCGCGTAGGAGAGGGAATGAGATCGAAAGTTGAAATAAGGGTCGGAAGGAAACAATTAGTTGCCGGAAAAATACGGATCGAAAGGACATGAATTGGTAGGGGAGAAAGTTTTCGAATTTTTATATATTGCACTCAATAAAATACAAAAACCTTCGAGTGTAAACAAATGAATAAACGAAAAAACTGAACTGAGCAAAAGAATATTTTATGCTTTTAAGTATGCATACACTTTCTCTTTTTTTAATTGCAAGAATTCGATTTTTATTTATTGGAATCGATAAAGTGCAGTAACGTTCGAATAAAAACTAAATATTGAAATATTCAGTGTTCATTTTTGTTTTGCAATCACTATTTGCAACATTTCCATAAATAGACACAATAAAATACTACCAGAAACTTTGAATTTCCGTTATTCAACAAAATAGGTCATTACGTATATATACAAGTTGCAAACATCCTTGAAAAGGGGCCGTGTTATTTTTCACTTCGCGCATATTTTTTCACAAAAACTGCAGGCAACATTGCGAAACACCAGTGGAAAAAAGGAGGAAGTGCGCAATTCCCTAGCATTTCATCGCGGCATTGTCCGAAGCAGTTCGTTCGCGAACGCATCTTCCGTGTATGCCCGCGGAGGAATAGTACCCCGGCAGGGGCCGCAGTTCGTTGAACCTCTTCTAAAAACGATGCGCGATTCTTCTGCATCGCGGGCCTTTTATACTGCGATCTCCCCCGGCATTGTCTCGAAATAAACGCCGCTCGGTTTCAGGATGAAATTCGCGGCCCAGCGGAGACGCATTCTCCCAGCGGCGGAAATCGACCAGTACGGTTTCTCGGAAAATATACGCGCGCGTGCGCTCGCTCGCGTCGAGGCCGAGCGCATACGAATTCCTATATACCGCCGAGCTCTTTTCTTTTTGTTCGGTTGTGCGGATTCGATTGTTTAACGAGCCGCGTAATAATTACTCTCCTCGTTTGGGTCGATAGACTTCTAGTGGACCATTTTGGCTAGTTCGAGTAACACAAATTTTTTAAAGAATTACCACGGAGAAGTCACAAAAAAAAAAATATTGCCATTGAAAATGCCGTAGATCGGGAACGAGAGCGATTTCCAAAATACACACAAGCTAGGGTGTTTTCCAAGCTGCTAGAGCGATTTCCAAATCGTATGCGTGCTACGACGTTTTTGAAGTGGCTACCGAGATAGAGCGAATTCAAATTCATTCGCAAACTCGCTTGCAAGCTGGAGCGACTACCAACTCGCACAAAGCTCGAGCGTTTTCCGAATCGCTCGTGAGCTACTGCGTATTTCCATCGCCCGTCAGATGGAGAGAATTCCAAATCGCTCGCCAACTAGTCAAAGCGCATTTGAAGCCAATAGAGAGCACCAATTTGTTTGCAAGCTCAAGCGATGAATATCGTTTACAAGCGATATTCAAATCGCTTGTAAGCTTGATCTATTTCGAAACCCCTGGCTAGCTGGAGCGATTACCACCTCGCTTGCAGACTGCAGAAATGTCCAAATCGTTCGAAAGCTCGAGCGTTTTTCGAATCGTCCTTCAACTAGAACAAAGTCCAAATCGCTCGTTATGTAGAAAGCGCGCATTTTAAGCCATTACCGAGCTTCAATCTACTTGCAAGCTCGAGCGATTTTCAAATTCCTGGCTAGCTGGAGCGATTGTCACCTCGCTTGTACGCTGCAGAGTTTTCCAAATCGTTCAAAAGATCGAGCGTTTTCCGAATCGCCCGTAAGCTATAGCGAGCTTCAATATGCTTGCAAGCTCGATCAATATTCAAATCGCTCAAAAGCTCAAGCGTTTTCCGAATCTACCGTCAGCTAAAGCGAAGTCCAAATCGGTCATTATCTACTCTCTAAATTCCATTCAGTGAACGGTCACTGTTTTTCAGTGAATATTCACTATTTCCATTAGTGAGGATCAG
>JAXIUT010049999.1:0-10000 GCA_035586675.1 Eurytoma californica | reverse complement strand
AATGGCAGTCAGTGGCTTGAATTCGCCCCTTAATTATTTCTCCGGGTGCAACGCTGCAATTGCTGGAGGGGGGGGGGGCGCAAAAAAAAGAAGAAATAAACGCGCGGCCCAAGCGCGAAGCCGGCGGAACTCTGGCAGAGGTAAGTGCTTCGTCTTCCTTGAAGGCGTACCACTCGTCCTATCTTCCAGTCTGTAGAGACAGCGAGCTATCGCGTTTCCCCTTCATAACACTCACCTTGGGACATTTGTCTTCGTTTCTTGCGGTACTCCAACCGGATACCGCATATAGTTATGATTTAAAGTTCCTGCCCTTTCCCTACCCCCACCCTTAACCCTCCCTTCTTCTCTTTTCCGTCCTCTCGCACGCCTTGGCGATGTTTTGCCTCTTTAACCGAGGCTTGCATTATTTCGGAATGCTTTTTTTTCACGCGGATCTGCGCGGAGAATACGTGTTTCCGCGAAAGTGCAGATTAAACACGTTTAGCGAGTCTGTTTATCGCTGTCTTAATTATTCTTAATGTCTTTTTCATTCATCAGAACGTAATTCTCCACTTTGTTTGCTAACGTTTCTTGTAAGTTCGATAATTGTAAGCGAGTTGAGCATCACTTCATTAGGTACTAATTCATTTTATCGATAAAATAATTAAATTATTGAACATTTTAAAAATTCACGTACTTTTCTGTCAATTCTAATAAAGTAGCCTTCTGATAATATCGTTTGATTGATCGTTTGTATTCATTAAATTTGTTTCAATCAAAATATTGAGTGTAATTTATAGCACATACCAGTGATTTAAATAATGTACTGGCGCACAAAGTTTAAAGTTCAAAATAATTATGAAATACTTTTTTTCACTGCATAAGACTTTTCCACTTGTTTTATATTTAAATAAATACATAAATAAATACTAAGAAGTAAATAATTAGAAGGTACTTTTTGTGCGACTTATATTTATTATTAATTTAATAACACGTACACCCCTAAATTAATATAAAACATTTTATTGGTGTCTTATTTAACATTATGTTCATAAAAAAATCAAATTATACGAAAATAATTTCGCAATCAATAATTTTATTAAATAGAAACGTCTTTATTAAGTTTTCATCACGCCATATTTTATTATTTATTGCTCTACTTATAATACATGAAATATTACGAGTCATGCACGAGGTTCGAAAAAACTATTACTCTCCTTCCTCTCCGAGTTTACACCGTATCGAAATTCCAAATGATATATACACTTTTGCGAAAAGGTATATTAAAAACTTTTAACAAAATTTAGTATTGAACGGGAAGTTTTTAAAGAAGTTGAGAAATTTAAGAATAAAAAAAAAGAAGGAGCGCCGCCAGAGTGGATACAGCTGTTCCCTCTTGGAAAGAAAACAAGAATTTCGAGAGTAAAGCCTCGAAGCTTAATCGATACCATTAATTTCAATTCATCAACGTCATAGGTGGCCCAACTATTCCAATCCCAGTGTCAAACCTCCGCGAAAAGTCTAAAACTCCGCCGGGCTGCCGCACTACATCACGAAGCGCCAAAGGATTGGCTGAACGGCTCGTGGGTTCGCCCCCCCCCCCCTCACCCCCATCCCCCGCCTCCTATCTCGCCCCCTCTCTCCCACCGTAAGCCGATGAGTCAAAAAGTAAGACGCAAAAAGTGAAAGGAATAAAGGCGTAAATTCGAGTCCCCGCACCGGCGCAAATTTGCATAAGTCCTTTTTTTAAACCTCGGCGGGGAGAAAAAAAGCTAGAGAGGGAGAGTGAGAGGGAGAGAGAGAGAGAGAGAGGCTAGGGATGTATCAGGTCCGGCATAATGAAACACGCCATGACTGGAAAGTAGTAAACAACCATTAGTACGACAAAGGAAAGTCTCGTGGCATCGCGAGTGTGTGAGTGTATGTGTAAGCGGCCGTCGAGTGGGGGCCGCCGAGTTGAAAAAGGATTTTTACGGTGCGTCATTCGATGATTTAAGACGTGCAAGGTGGAGCGCGACTAAAAAAAAGAGTGTACACAGAGAAAGGAGCCGGTGAGACGAGCCCGTGTACTCACGTGCACACGAGCCGAGGTAGGGGTGGGTATACGCCTATACATAATGCTGTCTAGGCCTTTCTGATTTATTTTGCACGTCGACCCCTCGAGAGGGAGAGAGAGAGAGGGCCTCGGACCTGCTGCATAGTCAATGCATGACGTCGCGCCGCAGCGAGAGCGATAAAGAGAATATAGGCGCGCGCGCGTGGGGCGGTGCGAGCCAAAGCGCTGGTACAGGCCGATTACGTATAGAGAGGCACTGACGCTGCCTGACTTGCTTTGCCGCCACCCCCGGCTTCAACTCTCGTCTTCCTCCCCCAACGTGGCTCCCTACCTCTCTCTCACTCTCTCTCTCTCTTTCTCTCTTACTGTAGGTCTCTCTCTCTCTCTCTCTCTCTCTCTCTCTTTCTCTCTCACCCCCTATCTTTTTTTTTGCATCGCGCAACCAAGCGAGCGAGCGATACTCGTGTATGATCCGCGTGAAACGCGAGTATTTGCTTTTTCACGCCAGTCGCGTGCATCGATGCCATTGGTGATTGTCGCATGCATTACGTGGCTAAACGATCTCTTGACTCCCTTTTTTCCCCGCCTTTTCCACTTTGTCGGGCTTCCTTTGACGCGACTGCCGACGAAAGGAGGTTTCAATTACTGTTTATAAATTCGCCGCCGCTTTGTTTAAGGATATACACGATTCCCCGATATCGAGTCACTTTTGATCTGCAACGAGACTGAAGCATTACGATTTTAGATTTTTGGTTTATTTTCTACAGTTATTGTAAAACTTAGTAGATAGAATTTTGTAATTGAATTGTTCATGTACCTACTTAGACTTGCTGTCAAATTAATACCGTTAGATAAATTTTAAATGGTTCTAGTGAACAACTCTAAAGTAGGTCGGAAAACTTATTTATTTATTTATTATTTGTTTGGAATATGTAAAAACATTAAAATATTATATGGATTTTTTAAGTACAGAACTGCACTCGAATAAATGCTACTAAATAACGAAATAAATGTATCAGAATTTAAAACTTGAGGAACGTAAGATATTTTTCAAGTGTCCGGCAGTCTCTACAGAAGTAATGCCTGAATTGATTACCCATAAAATAAAATTCATTGTTAAAGTAGGAGTTGACCTTTAAAAACGGTCGATGAAAACGTAAGTGTGATACAGTATCGTCCATAGTAAAAGGATTGACTTGACTCTAAAAATAACAGAATCAAAAAAAAATTTTTTTAAAGACTTAAAATTTGTTACATAATTATATTTATTATTTGGATATCTTATAATAATAATTTTGGTAGAAATGTTTGTAAAAAAATGCTTTCCTCAAGCTTTATTCCATAAATTATAATTCTTGTAAAATTAGGAATCTGCAGACATTTTAATCTCAAAAATTAATATATCAAACTTTTATGAAATTTGAATTTGTTTATTTTGAATAATATTTTACTATTCCTTGATATCATTGGAAAGCTTGTGGTTGTAAATGCATTATACATTTTTTTCATTCAATTCTTATGCATTTTCAAAACTGGATCTATAATCAATCTTACCTAAAACTACGGCTCATTAAACACCGAACAAAAATTAAATTCAAACTTAAAAAAAAAAAAATTAATTTCATGAAGGTTTGAAAATTCGCGCGTAAAGGAAAAAGCCCGAGCGTACGCCAGGCAGGATGCTCGGCCTGGGAGAGAAGAGGGTATTAAACGCGCGCTGTAAATAAAACAGCGCTAGTTAGGCGGTATGAAATTTAAGTTCGTTTAAAGGATCAAATTATCCCCGCGTTTTAAAGAAAACGCACTTGCTGCCCTCGTAAAAGATTTACAGGCGCTGCACTTTGTCAAGTTCGCGTTTCAGCGAGATATTTCCCGTGCACGCTTTCCCAGCCGTACCAAGTACCGGTAAATTTTTCACTCGCTTATTCCCCGCAGTGCAAACTCCTCCCTCGGAGGGAGAGAGAGGGAGAGGGCGTATCGCTGTACTCAAAGGCCGCTGGAATTTCTCGAGCCCTGAAAGGCACCGGCCGGCGAGCGCGCACGTGGCCCCTCGCTCGCGGCTAATTAACGTTGCATTAAATTTTTGATAGCGAACGGCCGTATAGGCCGGACGTACACCGGAGAAAACTCGCGCGGGGATACGGGAGTGCAGACCGCACGCCGGGGAGAGCGGGCAAAGTTGCGACGCCGTTAAGATAATCTCGGCGACGTTTCGCGCGCGAGCTAAAGTCCGAGCGACTTATGCGCCGGGCCCACGCGCCACCCTCCCTGTGTAATTATAGATAAAGCTCTGAATAAAATTCCGAGAAATACGCGAGGCCCGGGTAGGGGTGCGCCTATGGTGTCCACCTGGGCCGCGCCGCTTTTTCCGCACCGCGCCTCCGGTAACACGTGTAGCGGGGCCGATAAGAATCGCCGGCGGAACGGAGCGGGTAACTCGATATCGCGAGGAAATGTACAATTCGTTGTGGATGTCGCGGCGGCCGGCCACAGATCTTGACCGGAAGTGAGGTAATCGATTTAAGTGCGTGGAGATCAATCAGAAATCGGAGAACCGTGTGAATTAATGCTGATTAGATTTTTACCGATTTATATAAATCATGTACTGTTATTATTACATCAATTCCAAGCATTTAAAATTAAAAAGAAATTTATTTAATAAAGAGTAGCTTGATTTTTATTTGCGTTTGTTTCTATATTTATTTTGGAATTGTATAGTATTTTCCTCTTTTATTTTGATAACTTGCAGGTATTTAAAAAAATTCTGATATAAACAGCGTGAATGTTTCAGGAAAAAAATTTATTGCAGGTATCTCTTAAATAAACATTATAAAAAATGTATGTTTACTAAACACGTAAATCGTAGACAAAAAGACTTTTCAATTGACCATTGGTGAAAACTCTTTGAACCACTTTCAAGATAAATCCTTCTTAATCCTAACAATTATCAAAATTGATACCTTTCACAGCTATAAAAAATATTTTTTATATATATTAAGAACCTTAAATCATCTTTACTAACATTCCTTAACGACACTTTACTTAGAACTCGAATGTATTTTGAACGTACTATACGAAAGAAAACGAATTTCAACGAATTGTTCTTGCAGATATAAATATTCGTCAAATAATTTGAAATTTATCACAAGGATTATAGTCCAAAGTTTTAAAAGTGGTAAGATTAACTTGAGCAGTATTTCTCTCCTGTATATCACCAAACTCAATCTATACCTTTATATTAATAAAGAAAAAAGTTGAAACGGGACTTTCTCGAACAACCTTGATTTCGATCGCACGCCAATGATTACCCATCCGCTTTGGAAAAACCTCTAAACTCCAATATCGCGGCTTGGGGATGAAAATTCAAATCGGAAACCATTATGCCCGGCGTATATGTATATTCATCAGCGAAAGAAATCGCCGAGTCAATTTAAGAAAAAGTAATTCTAGCCTTTCATCGTAACGGCGAATGAATGGCCCTTAAAAACCCCGGCCCCAAAGGGGGGTCTCCGTAAAAAAACCTCGTTTAAAAATTCAAGCACCCCACCCACCCCTACACGCACGTCGTACACGCGGACGCAACCGCACAATTCTCGATGAGGTCGCCCCGGCGCAGCAGCCCCCCCCCCCCGCTCCCCTTTCGTCCTTTGACAACATTCAAATTTGACTTTTCGCTTTTCTGCCCCCGCGCCGAGCGAAGGGGGGAGAGAGAGAGGCGTAGGCGGACCGGGTGAGGGAGCGAGCGAACGCGCGCGCGCCGGCGGTTAGCTACGGCGGCGCTTAGTGGCGCCAGAGGGCGGTCGACCTGGGAAACAAGCTCTGGGGGGTCGGGCCGCGAGCGGGCCGTCAGTCGCGAGGGAACCGTCGCCGCGTGCCGCAGCGCACGCCTAGCCCTTTGAGGGAGAGAGAGAGAGAGAGAGTGCGCTCGCGCACCCACACACGCATACCCGCGCAGCAGCAGTGTACACGCGCGGCAACCCCCCCGGAGCGCACTCGAGCGATACCAGTTTTCGCGTTCTCACGTGCCTCCTCGAAAATGTGGTAATTCATGTTTTTCCTACGGAGAAAACTTCGCTTTGTTGTTTCTTCGTTAAAGAGAAGCTTCGCTTTTGTTCGCTCGCCGCTGGAGTGGTAAACAGTGCCGTTGTTTCCTTCTTTTTTTTGGTGCTTTCGTTTTGAGTTAACCAGTTTCTTATTTTTAATTCTTTTTGTTTTATTCGAATGTTTTGTTTGTTTAAAAAATGGTGGTAACAGTGAAATTATTCATTTGAAATTATGAAATGTCAAATGCCTCATCTGATGGTACGTAAATGTGACTTTTTAATAAAGTTTAGTAAGAAGTGTTCATTTGTGGAGTAGTATTTGGAAATCTCTGTTTGAGAAAAGGATTGTGAAAGCAGGTGCAGCCGGCAATCCAAGAGTGTACGAAATATACTTTTTTCGTATAAGAAAACAGTCTTTCATTATAAGGGGCATGCTACTTAAAAAAAAAAGGCTTTTTTTGAAAAAGCAAAAATTGAAATTAACTTTCTTTCGGAAAGAATTTTAATTCTGTCAAAACAGCTGGAGCGAGACTTGAATTCCCCAAAAGTTTTCTGAAACTGGAAAAATAATTTTGAAGATTTCAATTTCATCATAATTTAATTTCCTACTATTTTCGAAAGAAATCGTGAAAGGAGCCTGATGCGCTTACCTCTCTTTAGCTTAAAGATTAATATGAAAGTAAGCGAAAAATCTGAAATCCCCTTTCAGCGACATTAGCGGCGTTTTTAAAAGGAGAGCGTGAAAGATATCTTAAAATTTGTGTCACTGAACTTTGATTCGATTATACATGAAAAAAAATATAAGCCGCACGAAGCGTGTGTTTATAACGTAGTCATAAAATCTTCAGAGCTTTGTCTTCGGCGCAATCTTGGCGCAAAAACTTTTATGGTTCCGTACACGACCGGAGCATTAAAGGCTCTAAAGGGGGTTTTAAAAACATAAAATTGATAATATATCACCGTTATGGCGCACGGGCACTTCATACTTAATCCCCGCGAACTTTCCAGCAATACCAATATCTTTCAAAAATTCGTTAAAAAAAATTTGAAATTTTAATGCATACCTCCCCCCGACAAGCAGGGGATCCATGCAAATTTCGAGAAACTTACCCGTAGAATCGCTTCGATGCTAATGGACGGCGAGACAATCCTAAAGCGAGCGGAGGGATAACGTATTTAGTATCGCCGACGTTTGACCCTGCAAAAAAAAAGGGAACCTAATTGAATCCTCGACAGTTTCGAGCAGCGACACGTCGCTACAAGAAACAACTAACTCGCGCCGTCGGGGGGGTTGCCTCACCTCGCCGTACCCGGGGAAAAGCGCGCCGTCACCGGAGGCAGCTGCCACTATCCGGGGAAGGGAGGGAAAAGCCGCGCGGAAAGGCAGCGCCGCGTCGCGCTTATCGTCCCGAGAATTCGGTCTCACGATTCGCCCGCTTATCTGGGTCCGCTCGTGTCTTCGGCGCCGCTCCGATAAGCCCCCTCCCCTCCCGCCCTCCTCCGCCGGAATCCAGGATTTCCGGGAAATTCCGTGACTGCGCGATCGAAAACGGGCGCGCGAAGCGTCGGGCCACTCCGGCGGCGCGCATGCATTTCACATTAAGACGACGGGCACTGATTGTGCCGCCTCCGGGGGAATTCGAAAAGACGCGGAGCACCGGGAAATGGTTTCTTCGGGGAATACGACGCGGAATTGATGGAGTGCCAGGAAAGCGATATATCATTGAAATTTTTTCCTCCGCGAATTTTCAGTTCGAATTGATGGAAACTATGCTGCGCGCGCGCGCGAAACTTCGAATTCTTATGTACGTAACTAATGATCCCTTTTCGGGCGTATAATTTCGGGCGATTTATATTTTTTGCTCTAATTCTGGAGTGCATTTTATAATCGAAATTCAATGACGTATCGCACTGCGTATCTTTACTTTTTAAGTGTAATTTCATTATATTATTCTTACATAGAAACAATTTTAAAGTAATTTTCATTATATTGAAGTATTGTTAAGAGACGTCAATTTATTTTTATGCTTCTTAATACCGCTACATTTTTTATTGAATTGACGTTCGGAACTGAGTTGTACGAATTCAAATGATTGGAAAAAAAATCAAACTGTTGGAACGACCGGTTTTTGTTTGTCAATAACAAATTTGTTCAATAACGCCTATGAAGGTACTGTTCTATGTCTCTAACTTTATAATTTGATTTTGTTTGCTTCCGAATGTGTATTCAGCAGATAGACAAACTGAACTATTTCAGTCGAATTCAGCACTGGTCCAATTGTGCACGGGTACCTTATCGTGGACGCTTTGTAATTCGTTTAACTTTCGCATTTTTTTAGTCTGCACTGGAAATAATTTTAACGGAAAAAATACAGTGTTTTTATTGTCTAATCGGGTACTCTTTTAAACCGAATAAGAATATTTATTATTTTGCCTATTTCTAATAAAATAAAAAAATATTCTGAAACTATTGAGTATTAAAAAAGTATATATTTTTTTTTTTTGGATTGGAATTGTGATGTTAATGGTTACAAATAGCTATTTGTACTCATTAACATCACAATTCCCATCCAAAAATTAACCACAATGAGTGATAAATTCGAGAATAGAGAAGATATATATTTTTTATTGATTAAACTTATATCACGAATAAATTCTTCAAATAGATTACGATCTAGAAAAGAGTAATTTTTTAATATTACATTTACCCATTTGGATCTTTTTGATATGTTAATCTTAATTTATTTTTATATCTTTATATTTTGTGTAAGATAAATAATGATGACTACCAAATAAAATTTCTGTTATAAATCTTTATTTGTCCAGAGATTTATGATTTAATTTTTGGAACATCTGGTATCACTTTTCCGATAGTTACGAAAGAGTACATCAACGGATGCAACTTTTAGATCCGAAAACCCGTAGAGGAATTCTTTTTATTTCACGTGTATAAAAAAATAAAATAAAATAAATGTTGATGAATTCCTTGGAAATAAATTTAAAAGTATTTATTTTCAATTAAACCTTTGCCTGCGTATGTGATAAAACACATAAAATTAGCCTTTACCAGGAAATAGAGCTTCCGTTTCCGTTTGATGTTATTATATCGTGCAATTTATTTAAAAGAAAAAGACTACAAATTAGATATGTACATATTGCAATAATTTAATTGAATTTCGCTCTCGTTAATTTTATATACAGAAACTCTACCTTAACAAACAAAATAAGAGAAATTTTAATTTCGCTCTTTCAACTTCTTTGAATAATGTAATCGCTGTGAATAATGCACATCACGTTGAGTGACGTTAATTAAATAATTATTTCTTCAAATAATTTTTCACTTCGTCTCATTACCTTCAACTCAATCGCAGTCGACGCACACATACCGGGACAACCAGCTAAAACCGAAAACAGCGAATAACGATGCGAAGCTCTCTCGGGGGAGGGACCGGTCCCGCATCGAAATCAAGCTCGTCTCACATTCCGCAATGTAAGTAGAAAATCCGTCGCCGCAGAAGCCGTCGTTTCGGTCGGACCCCCCCGAAATCTGCCGCGCCCGAGCATAATTCCGAGGTCCGGCCAGCCCCCCCCCCCCCTGAATCAATTGACCGCCGCACTCGCCGCGCATGACATCTGTCCGGCCGCTTGATCCCGGCCTGGAGATCGCGCGTGACAATGGTCTTCAATCGCAATCACAGCTGCAGAGGACGGGGCGAAAGGGGGCCAGGCAGCCGACGGCACCGCCGATAGTCTCGAAGATTCAGCGCGCTTATACGCTGATAGCGGGATTCCGAGCACGGATCCTCCCTATCGTTTTTCCAGCGCTGTATAAAAAAAAAGGAAGGAAGAAGGAGAGAGAGAGAGAGAGAGAGAGAGAGAGAGAGAGAGAGAGAGAGAGAGAGAGAGAGAGAGAGAGAGAGAG
>JAXIUT010049988.1:0-11077 GCA_035586675.1 Eurytoma californica | reverse complement strand
TTTTGCCGAAAGTGTCAAGTAGGTCGCCCTTTTCATCAGGATTATAGTAATTTTTATTACGCATTTTTCTCAGTGTGGGTATTCATTTATAGAAAATGTTATGTAATATTAATATCAAACATTAAAATAATTTTTAATTCAATACCTTTTTTTGCAGGTTAAAAAGTGAAAAAAAAAGGCTATAGGTCCCATAGACCCTTAAAGCAAAAAAGAGTTTAGGACACCACAATTCATCGAAAAAAAGTTCAGCAGAAGCTAAGACTGCAAAAGTCAATCGATGAACAAATGGCGAAAGAATAAATTTCTTTACGAAAGCACGCGAAACATCCGTAGCCGTTGTTTGCAAAGCCGACGAAGCGTATTATGTTATTAAGTGCCTGCGTAACAGATGGACAACGAAGCGAGCAGCGCTGTGTCGCAAAGTAGAGAAGCGAACGGTTTAATCGCTCGCCTTTTCCGTGCACTTCGTTTGCCCGGGAACAATATCAGCGGTGCGCGCGCGCCTCGCCTCGGCAACAAAGACGCGCACGCGCCATTATTAGAGCCGAGACGAAACATCAAAGTAATTACAAAACAGGAAGATTACAGTTCCCTTCCGCGCCATCTGGATGCGCCCGCCTTTCCTTTCGCGAACTTTGCACCCCCGCTCCTCGACTGCGCGCGGCAATTCCATTTTGACAATCTGACCGACGTCAAATAACATTAGCAAGACTAACAGACTGTCATTAGCAGGTACATTGCCGAGTCGAGTTGTTACCCGGGGAGCTCCGGAGTTAACCATCTCCAGCGGGTCCCCTACCGCTTGCCTTCCATTGCCTCTCGCATTATGCCACCGTGACGTTCTGAAAGGGGCGAGGCGCAACCTGAATTCTGGAGACAATGCATCTCCCGCTCGCTACTAGTCTCGTATGTCCTCGTCTCGCGCAAACTTTCTTCGACAATTTTACGCGCATTTTACCTTCGCAGGTTCTTCCCCCCCGAGTCTCCTTCTCTTTTATTATTTCGAGCTATTGCCGCGTGAAATTTCTTTATCAACTCTTTTTGTTTCCTTTTGTAAGGATTTCGCAAAGTCGAAAATTTGTGAAACTCTATTGTTCAAATTTTATACTTTTCTTCATTCATTTCGTTGATACGCTGACGAATTTTTTATCAAATAATGCAATGCGTTTATTTCAAATACATATTTAATTAAATTAATTAACAAGCTGATTTTGAAATTAATATTTGATAAATATTTGATTAATATTTGATTTAAATATGTGACATGAAAATACGTTAATTTGCACTAGAAACATCATTACGATTCAAAGGAAGGAATTCATCCTTGTTAATTATAATAGTTTATTATTTATCGCTGACCTATATAATTTATAATGAAATGATTATTACCTGAAATATTTATCAATAAAAATGACGATGAATTGAAAATGTACGAAAAATAATGCTTTGAAACGAACTTACAGAACATCAAAGCGTTTCAGGTACTTTCATTACTTCCACCCACTGCACATCCATTGACATTTGTCAAATCGAATACTTGGCTCGTCTGAATTCACAACTGAATTACTAATTAACTGTTAGCCGTAGTGTCTCATTTTCCGGGCTACTTAATTAAAACATTTTCCACAACACCTCTATCTACCGTGTCGACTCTCAATCTTCAAAGATCCTCTCTCTTTCATGTTATTTCTCAGCGCCGCTTTAACGAGTCACTTCTCTTTCCATTAGATTCGTTTGCCCCGCATCAATTCAACCGCGGTGCCTTTTCGTTTTCTTCCTTCTGCCGCCGTCGCGTCATTGTTTTTCATCGCTTTTCCAATGCGCGTTCAGCTTTGAGCTTGGTTCGCTCTCATGCTACATTAATCGAGCAACAATCTTTGATTTCCCGCATAAGTGACGTGCATTGCCTCAAAAGCTCAATATCCTGATGTCGCTGCGTCGTTGCTAAACATCGCGTTAAGTCGTTTACACAGTATACGTTGCTGCAGGCGTAGTTTCTGTAGACAATTTATTGTGATTAAAATAAATATAAAAGAATTGTCTGTAAAGTTTAAAATGACTTTCAGAGATATTTAATGAAGAAACAAATATCCATTTTAGTTCGAATTTCAGTTTTATTTTACTAATGTAAGATACAAACACACGCATATACATATCATTAGAATTTGCATAAAAAGAATAATAATTCATTCAGAACTCGGTTTTAAATTTCAATGACGTATTGGAGTATTAACTGATATATAAAGTGTACAGTTTATTGAAATTTTTAATTTATTCATTATTTATATACATACAAATTTTATTTGTCAATATTTCAAATATAAATGCTAACGCTGATATTACATATCCAAAACCCAAAATAGCAATAAACTGAAAGAAGCTTGAGTGTACGGAATAACTCTGACTTGCTTGGAATTTTGAAATTTTTTCATTCTCCTTAAAACCTTTCCAAACAAGCCAGATACCGGATTGTTCAATATGCATAAAAATGTTGTAAAGCTTATACTTTAAAGGAAATGCTTTTTCAACGCTGTAAGCTCTGTTAAGGGAAGTGAAAATGGATTTCGTTATTTTCATTTTAGGCCTTGTAAATGTTGAGTTTCTGGTGTGTGATTTTAATATACTTATAGCTGTCCAGGAGTTCATGAAACAGACAGAATTTTGTTTTTCCAATAACTTGTCAATGCATAAAGTAACGTTTTCCTCGAAAACAAGTTTCGATTTGATACTTAAAATATAGGGATTATACGGATTGTTGAACATAATTTCGTTATATCTCTCAATAAATGGTGTTAATCCAGAATTATTAATTTGTTGCAATGTATCGTAAGATTTTTCCGAAAAAATAATTTTTGCAGACATGATGTTGCAGAAGCTAACCCAACCATACACCATGGATCCAAACATTACAGTTATAAAAACTATTCTGCAGATTAATTTGTGCGGTAAATTTATTAATGGCAATCCTGAAAATATTTGGATGACATCAAATATTCTCAAATTATCTTCATCATTTTTCAAAATTTTAATCAAATATAATAAAACTGTAACAGTTAATATAAGGGAAAAAAGACTGATCAAATTGAATTTACCAATGTGTAATTTACGTTTTATTGTAACTGGAACGATAGCAACTAATAAAGATGAACGAAACCCAATACGAATTTGCGGTAATGAATCCGATTGAGCTAATGTTGCTGTTGATGGAACAGGCATCATGTTCATACTGCCGTTTTCCATGTGCTCTATTAAATTCTGCGAAAGGTTGTGGAATGGCATAATATCAAAGCTTACAGTATAAGTCAAAGTCAAATTTAGTTTTTCAGTAGCAATTTCTAAAAGAGGATATAACACCCCCCCTACTTTCGTTAATTTACCTTTATCATTTTGTTCTGCATAAAAAAATGGTGGACGATGATAACGAGGAAGTTTCAAAAGATATCCATTCAAATCCAATAATTTGTCAGGAAAAAGTCCAATTGAACTGATGGTTTTCCAATTGAACTGATCTACTTTAATAGTATCGAAAAATGGATTGTAATGATAAATAGTAGGATCTACGTTAACATCTCTATTCATATTTAGTATTGTGAAATCCAGAAATTTCTTCATCCATGCAGATAAGAAAAATTTTCTTAAACTGTCACCAGCAGTTTTATCGTATGAGCAAACAATAACTAAAGTTTTTGGACGCACTGCTTTTGGATAAACTTCACTAACTAGCTTCAAAAAATCTTGCAATCGTTGCCACTGATCTACATCTGCTGCATTCATAAAGTTGTAAAATATTATAAATGGTGGTAGACGACTAGAAGTATTAAATACTCGAGAAAAATCGTTGTTTAATATGATACTTTGATTATTCAAATCAATAGAAAAAACTGAAACATCCTGGATTAGTGATTGCATTATATAATATTCTTTATCTTGTTTTTGTTCTGTATTGTCACTGAAAAGAATAGCTCTGTGCTGATAGTGACTTGCTTCTTGAATAATTTCTGCTATTAAATAATGCATCCCGTGAAATTTTTTTATCTGTAAAGTATTTACAATGTTTCCTTCAGTAATGTCCAGTAGTACCACGATAAACAATAAGAAGATCATTTTTTTAAATTTTAAAACTTGTTTGGTTTGCTCTAATGTTGACCTGATACTGCGGTTGAAACGTTTTCGAGTTATGTTTTCCTATAAACCATTAGTTTAAAATTAAATTCTAAATTACTCAACTGATAAATTTTACAGATAAACTACAATTTACTGACAATAAAGATTTGTACCGATAAACTTACATTACAATTAAAAATGCATTTTCTATTATTTAATGATACCATCTGCAGATATAATGAACCTTATGCACGATATTCTATCAGGCCCTGACGTCACACTTAATTTCATTGAATAGATTCTTTAGTTAGTCTAAATTGTTAAGTTTGAATTATTAGCGTAATCATCGAATGGAAGATTTGAAACTTTCAGCATCTTTTGTAATATTCATTATGAGATTAATGGAATTTCACTAATGTAAATACTTTTTTTATGTGAACATTTCATGGAAATGGCAGTTCTGTTCTTGAGGGCTAAAAGTTAATAAAAATTACAAATACAAATTTATTTTTCATATTTACCAATAACTTCTACAAAAATACTTAGACTAAAATATATGTTATCTAATTTTGCGAGAAAAGGTGTTACCCAAGTTTATGAGGAAATGAGTCTAAGAATCGACATGTTGTGATAAAACGAAACAAAGACCTTGCACGAAGTTCCCGAGAGCACCTTATGTAAGGCAGAGTGTATTGTCATTCTACGAGCTGCATCGCAACAGCGGATGGTATGTGTACATTTATTCGCTCAGTGTCCATCTACGTTGGCACCCTCTGCAGTAAAACATGTTCCAACATGTGGTAGTATTTTTATATAGTTATTATACGGAAAGAGTAAAAAAAGGCTATTTATTTACTAATGATAAAATGGACAGTGTCATTATCCGAACTGGATTCCAAGCTATTACGATAACATTAATTTTGATCCTCAAAAAGTCGTAAAAGGCAAAGCCTTGGCTTTAACAAATGTTTTAAGAGTAGAAGAGCTTTCGGGATTAGGCAAAACTCGTCTGCTTAGTGTAGTGTAATCCGCACAACATCGGTAAACGAGCATCCGTTCAAAGTTAAACTGGAAGTAAGTACATTAAAAAAAAGATTAATAAATAACGACCGTTTAAAGTCTCTATACTGTGATAAATATAAAAACAGAATTTAAAAACATTTTGGTGGAGGTTAAGAAAACCGATTTCAGTGTATAAAGAATCGGGCGCGCCGTGCGGTGCCTCAGATTTGCCATGAGGCGCTACCGCGCCTCTTGATTTTATAGCACTCTAACCTCAAAATGGCAACTTTAATAGCAATTTTCAGCCCTCGTGAAGAACAACACTATTTATTTTTAATATTTTATAGTTTCATATTCTTTTACAAAGATCTTTACTTACTCATAATTGTGATTTAACAAAATTACTGTAAATGTTTATTATTTTTCTTGCTTTTTCCTATACACTATGTGTATTACAGCTACCACAAGCTGCGAAAAACCTGCACTAGTAGCGCTGCGGTCGATTCCTCCGATGGACACTGAGCGAATACTTGCGGTTGAGATAAATGGGTAATGTTCTCTTGTGCCTCGGTTCACCGTCGTCTATATGCATTTTGAGCTCTAGCATTTAAAATATTTTAAATTCTTGCTAAAAAATTTGTTTACATGTTCAGAATGACATGTAGAAACAAAAAATAAAAAAATAAAAAAATTGATTTTTTCAAAAATAAAAGGTATAAGACCCCTTTAATAAATGTTTTTCACATCAAATGTTCACATTGCCCCATGACCCGCTATGCCCCGCTTTCCCCTATAATAAGCGGAGAAAGTGTTCAACAAGTGATTCCGATATAGCTATTATTTGTTTCTTTAAATAAAGTCTGAAATTCAAAATAATCATTGAAAGCTTTTTTCGATGAGAATCTGTGATATAACGAGAAAAAGAAAAAAAATACGTATTTCGATATAGCGTGTTTAACACTTTTTTCAGTTATTATATAGCCAAAAGAAGAAGAAAAAATTTCGAAAATGGGTGAACTCATAGATTTTTTTCCCCAGTTTTTGAACCCGCTAACGGGATTTTTTTTTGTAGAATTCCTCATATATAATACACGATACTTTTAAAAAACGTTGCTAACTGCTGATGTTGTATTTAATTAAAAGGATAGGGCAGGGTCAAGTTATGAAAAAAACCAGAAGCTCTAATTATACCTGCAAACCATTAATTTTTCTTACTACCCGCTTAGAAATAAAAATCCTGCTTTTCTAAAATTTCCGAAACAATGGTAAACAATTCCAGATGTTGATAAAAACATCACGCAACCGTCACGCGGAAATACCGCCAGCATAAAATCGCAGAATGAACGTACAGTCACGGTGAAATTTCTATACTTTGCTCGCGCGAGGCCAATAATTTCTTCTGACGCATCGCCCGGGCTTATTCAACTACGGCCTATTGAATAATCAATCCCCGGTAGCAGCAACAATGACCCAATCACCATCCGAGTGAGCGACAGTCAAACGACTCAGCGACATAATCGCCCTTTGGCTCCTCCATTATCGGCGGCGCGTCCAGTGGCTCGCGCGTGCATGCACAGGTAAATTGCATAAGGCGGGCGGATAATCTCTTTCGGCGTCGCTGCATCCTGCAGCCCGATGCAGATTGCCATCGCGTCACGCGGGGATCTTCCGGTTTCCGGCGCGGCAAAGGGGATGCGCAGGCGCGTCGACGCTTCCAACTGCCATCTTCATTATTCAGCGTCGCGTCCTCGCCTGCGCGGGGCGGACCCGGTCCACGGCCAATTTCGAGGTGGTTAATGCCCGTTCGTTTCGAGCTCTGCCAGGCGGGCGGAGAAAGCGACGAGCCGCAGAGCGCAAATGAGGAAATGACGCCGCGAGATTGCCCACCGCCGATGCCACTCGCGCCTTGCATCGATAATTCCGCGATAATGTAACGGGGTATCTTTTGGGCTTGCAATTCCTGCGCAACGGATTCAGTGATACCAGTTAATGTTAGTGCAAATTGTCGTTGACGAACAATGGATGAGTTGAAAACATTATCTGTATTGTCATCAATTCAATTTACATAAGACAAAAGTACAGGGTACTGTCAAAATAATATTTTTTAATGGAAAAATTTAGTTAATACTGACAAGAAAATACCAAAACCTGCAAGATCTGATTTTTGTTCAAACTTTAGAAAACTATTCATTTGTCGAAAATAATACACACATTCCGAGATTATGAGCAAAGAGATCTGGATAATTTAACAGAAAGTAGGTAAATGTTAACTTAAAAGTATAAAGGACTACGGAACTATCAAACTATGTTATACTAAAGTAGAACTAACATGAGAAGATAGAATAGTAGTAGCTAAAACAACAACGACGACGACATTTACGCCTAGGCCCGAATGCAGAGGGATAGGCGAATCCCACTCACACTGGTCAAATATATATATACTTATCAAGTGAGCCTTAAGTCCATGTTAAGGTCAAATATAATTTTTTTAAATAGACATCCTTATTTTTTGGAATGGGTTTCGTTTTAAAAAATTGAAGTTTATTTTTAAATGTTCTTCAAATGTAAGCTCAAGGTCAAAGTCAATATCATCTGCGGATGTTATTGTCCCCTTCAAAGCCTACAATTTTTCGCCGAAAGCTTTTTTTCAATCGTGTATATTTCGTGCTATTTTCGCCTCTATCGATTAAAATGACTCACCCTGGTATATAAACGACGCAATACAGCCGAGTAAAGTGAAGTCTGTTTGATTTACACACAACCACTCAACAGATGTACTAAATTCGATTATGTTATTTTAAGGCAGAGATAAATCTTTCTTTATATTTCTTATACATTGATATATATTACATATTATTTGATCTAATATTTGATTTGAATTAACTCTATAGTACGTTCCATTCCTGAACTTGTTATTGAGCTAAAATCATTCAATAACAACATCATTTGGCACAACACAAATTTTGGCTAAGGACATAAAAAATGATTAACAGTTGACACATCTGCCTCAGCCCACGGTGCGCATCGGACCCCCAAAATCCATTATTGCACGTAACATCGCCTCGGGTAGTAAAGCACACCCCAAAACGCTGTTAAATCTGAGGGAAAGGCGCGAGCGAGTACCGGGCGATTCGCTCTTGTAGCGCTGGAAGTGAAAAAAGTTCCGCGCGCCGGATAAAGAGGGTAAAAATCGGCGAGCGCCTCGGCGCACGCGAGTCATAAAAGGGAGGCCGGGCGGAAGTATAAATAAGAAAAGTAAAGAAAGGGGGTGAAGAGCGAGCGGCGGCGGCGGTTCTCGCGGGGGGGAAGCGTAAGCGGGACATGAAGAAACGAGGAGACGCGCGCGCAGGCCTTAAGGGCGCATCGCGCCGCGGCGAACTTTACGAGCAGCCGAAGTGTAACTTTTCATTTAGCGTCCATTTCATTTCATAAAGTGTAACGAGTTCCGGGTGAGTTACGCTTCGGCGCTCGCTGCTGGCGTCCCCGCGCCTTTTTATCTGCGTGGCCGAGGGTATTGGGTGTGCGCGATGCGTCCGTGTAAAGGTGCGCGCGGTGTAGTTCGTAATTCCTCCTCATTTTAGCGCGGGTGCGAAGTAAAAGCCGCAGAGAGATCGCGCCTGCAGATAAAAAGATACGAATCACTCCTTGGCCACGAGCGCTGAAAAGTAGGTCTTTCTTTCACCCCTATTTCTCTCTCGTCTTTTTCTTCGCTTTTTTTTACTATACTCTTAGCTCAATTGCTGGTGCTTTATTTGCAACTATTTTTTGTAAATAATGCTTTAATTTTCTAGTGGCTTAATATCTGATTTTAGTGAATGAAAGTTTATGAAAAAATTATTAACAGATTATAATGTATAGGAGAAAAACTTGAACGTATCTCTAGTGTAAAGAGAGGTTCTAATAGTTCTGGGGATAGTTTCGATCTTCTACTGAGAACTAGGAAGATTTCCTCGTATTTTTCTGCCCTTGATTATAATTAAGTCAAAATATAAGGCTCATCGTGATTATTTCATTTGCTTTTAATGATGTTAATTAAATAATTTGTTTATCAATCTGGTCAGCCATAATATTTTTATGATTCGATCATACTACATAGTCAACCGTTGTTTGGGAGGTGCTAGGGCGCTTACGACACCAGGGTATTCTTCTATGGAAGCGTTGAATCGAATTAAAATAATAATGACTAGACCTAGACTTTTAATTAATTATTACGATAGTTAGTAAATATGCAAAATCGATATGTTTCGCAGTATAGAGTAGTAGTACTTATACCAGTACTGAAACATCAGCATTAATAAATTAATTCAAAAATACGGTTTGGCAAGATCATTCAAGTACTGTCAATTTGACAAATTAAAAAGTACAAGAGTAAAAAGGATTTGAAGAACCATCAGATATTAAGGATGAAATGACCTATTAAATCCAAATATTTTTTGAGCTTTATTATATTGCTCCAATATTTATGAACCCATGATTAGTCCCAGCTCTTATAATTAGTACATGTACTATCTGTTTTTGGGAGTATAGATATCCCAAAAAGAGAAAACTAGTTTGGTATTTTACCATTACCAGGTAACAGGATATTCTAAATAATCATACGCATATGTATGCACGAAACTTATATATGTCTGCATGTATTGCATAAAAGGAAATCTACGTTTTCCTTATTACATTTTCATGGAGAACGAATATTAGATATACATACCTGATTGCCGTTTCGATTATTCATTTATACACAACGACGGAGGGCACAATTTGGAAAATTAGTGAGATAAGCGCAATCTCGGTGATGGGAAAGTTTCGGGCCCCGTCGCAGTTTCCTACCTCCACTAGAGAGAGAGAGAGAGAGAGAGAGAGAAAGTGAGACAGAAATGGAGAGAAAGGGGGTGCAGAGGGAGGGAGAGAGGAAGAGAGCAGGGCAAAGATAGCCGGCGGAGGAATCGAGTTAAGGATAGTCCGCGCTGAGGAAATTTTGCTCTCGGTGACTTCTCCCCCCTGGAGCACATTTCCTCTCTCGCTACCGGGGCAAACGATCCTCGGCTGCATTTGTAATTAACGGCAGACGCCGGGCCTGGGTTATTAAGTGAGCGCGAGCGGGCGCAACGACATTGGGCCGATCGCGGCGGCCACCGGGCCACGGCTGCAGCCGGTCGTTACGGCGATACGTGTCGTTAAATTATTTAACAACAGTCCGAAGACACGGCGAATTTCCGCTCAATTAAGCGAGGCGAGTCTCCGTACCCGCGAGTAACGACGTCGCGGACGGCCTCCCCGCCGCGACTTTTCTCCATTTTCCGCGCGCCGCGCCGTTACGGATAATGGGGGCTGCTTTGTATCGGGACGCGAATATACCGAGCGGCTAAATGCTCGCTGTAAAATTTCCCGGCGACAAAGGTACACGCCGCCTCGTTACTAAGGGCCTCTAACGCAAATAAATTAATGCGCGGGCCCATGAAAAATTCATGGATTGAGCTTCTGCTGGCTGTAATCATGTAAATTAAGTGATGCGCTAACTTTAAATGAGTACTGCATTCATCAATTTATTCGCTATGTTTCATCAAGTTGTCGCTACTATTATTTTATCATTTATTGCTTTCTTCTTTTCAAAAGATATAAATAGACTTGCATCGTTTTACGCGTTATGGTGACTCACTATCAGCAAAAAAAACTTGTTTATAAAACTTTCATTTTAGTCATATTTTACTGCAATGTAATTTAGAAAGTAAAACAATAATTTGTGTAAAATTTGATTGCAGAAGTAGTTAAAAATGAGTGTAACTTACATATAAACGCTTCAACACGATCGATATTAACATAAAACCAACCTGAAACAAATAATAAGTAAATAAACATTAATTTTTCTTAAATATTAATATTCATAGAATAACACTATGAATCAAATACAGGTTAGCAAAAGTTAGCTCCATTCTGAGACTGGCGGGTGAAAATAGAGGCCAAATTAGAAGACCAT